>CM047878.1:15220501-15446081 GCA_026212405.1 Petrea volubilis
TAGTGTTCGCATGTCTAGTCTATTATTAAGGAAAAGATTAGGTTGACGAGTTCTCTGAAGGCTATAACCAATCTATTGCATAAATAAAGAGCTATTTTTGAATCAATGATATATCCACAAAAATGTTGTGTGAAGAATTACCCCTGATTGAGTCTTTATTCTTATAGATTTACTTTTGATTTCTTTCTTGCTTTTATTAACTTGTCATTGAAAGCCCCCTTTCTTCCCTTTTATTTTACTTGGTTATCTTGGAATTTATTAGTAGTTATTCCTGTGTAATCGACCCTTCTCACCCTATTTACAAATTTATTTGGATTTAGGAGTAGTTGGATTTTTTTTGGTGGATTCGACAACCATCAAACAGTTAGTTATTGTAAACCCGAGCCATATTACCGTATTATTTTATTATTATTAGTACTATTGGGATTATAATTTTTTTTTTTCATTATTATTGCTATCGTCAATATTATTAATATTATTTAAATCCTATTGCAATTAGGGATATTGGGCTATCTTATTAAACCTAGAATTATTGAATTTATATTACTATCATGATTGGGCTTAGGTTTATTAGGCTTACTCTATTAAATTTGGAACTATTGGACTAATCCTTTTAGGGTTTGGAATTTGAATTACATATATACACACACAATCAAAGATATTACTGACTAGACGAGAGGGAGAGAAAATAGAGACAAAATTCGGCCGTCATCAGCAACACAGGATTAACGACCGAGACTGATATTCGGATAGAGGTCACTTTGCATTGTAGGTAATAAAATTTTGTTCATATTTTAATTGCCCAATCAGATTTGCTATCATAATTGAACAAGTTAAGCCGTAAAAATTGACTTTCTTCAAAGTACCAAGAAGTTATCTTTCAATTATCAAGAATGATCTACACATATGTAGTTCTTTGTCTTGGCCTAGTAGCATTAACACTTTGTAGAGAGGCATGACTTCTTGTTTCTTTTTGACCTAGCAAGACATATGCATGTATTTTCTTGTGTTTTTAATTCCACAAATAATAGTGCTATAAATTAAATTATGATAGCAATAGGTCCACAATTCGATAAGATGAAACATGATTCAACCAAATGTCTTTGATTTAGGATTGCTATGATTACAATATAGGATACTAGTTATAATTGTAGTTATGATTATAGTGATCTAAAATTATTGCAATTAATAAGCAGTGTACCGCTTTATTTTCTCAGAATTCAGGCATTAATAATCTTATCAATGTATTTGTCCATGAGTTATGAGGAGGAATATATATATATATATATATGTACGTATCTATATATATAGGGTAATTATAACCTATATATATTTGTCCACAAGAATTAATATTTCAAGTTGTTGTTGTTGTAGACAATTAATGACATTTGTGTAGTTAACATTTGACAATTAGTGTCTCATCGTAAACATAGAACCAATTAACAATAATTAAAATTTAATGACAATTATTATCACTACCTATTAAGCTTGTAAAACTCTGTATTACGGTAAAACCAAAGTTTATAGTATCACTTAACATATATATATGTATGTATCTATATATATATATAGGGTAATTATCACCTAGATATTGGTTTTTAGAGTAGCACTATGATAGGATTTCAATTGTTATGAGTTATTCCACTTTGATAAAATATTATACGATAGCTTATATTCATATTTTTATATTATTAGGTTCATACGATCACGCTTAGTACCCGACCAGTAAAATCTTGGATATCATAGGAATTCATATAGATTAAGGTAAGTGATTTCTTCTCTCTATTTATTTAATAAAAATAAGTTTTCCATAAAGTTATGTTTTCGTCAAAAAAGTTATTTTCATATATAAAAATGGATTTGAGCATGCTATTTTATGAGTTTTCTTGATTTAAAGTTAAAAGTTGTTTCATGTTGTGCTCTATGTGTATTTATGAACATGCTCCGGACACTTAGGATACTATTGGTCGGAACACGTTCCGAAATTTCCGACCGAGCTACGGGGTACAGTAGCAGTTTCTGAACCAACTTAACGGGGTTATAGTTAAGGCCCTCCTACGGGTAATAATAGTAGTGTCCGAACCCACCTAACGGGTTATAGTTAGGGCTTGATCAAGTTGTCCAATAGAGATTTTGAATGTTCACGAGCATGGATATATAAATGAATTTGTCTGATTCTGTTTTGTTATCTGTTCTGTTACTTGAAAAGTGGAAAATATTAATTTCTGAATATTGTCTATGTGTGTGCAAAGTGTGATTTTAATGATATATATATGTATGTAACTTGCTCAAATTCGATAGAGGGTCAAGAGATCCCTTACTGGGCGAGTGCGCTCACACCACTAATAATCATTTTGCAGAGGATAGTGTCGAGAAAGGTGACGAGGAACAATTTTGGGGTTGGTGAGTGGATTGATGGAGTCCTTGCGTAGAGACTTTAGTTATAGTTATTTGTTTTGAGGTTTTCTTTTATGACTATCCATTAAGACTATTATGGATTGGCTTACGATTTATGTTTTAGAACTAAAGATGTAATAGTTAGGATTATTATTTTATCCGCTGCGAGACTAAGGTTTTTGAATGGATATTTAATGGTTTTTAGTATGTTCTGATTTCCGTGGCTTGGTGTCTCTGAGTCCTTCGGGCTTAGGGGCGTCGCCGTGCCGTGTCCCAGATTCGGGGCATGACAATTATGGGTCCTACCACATCTAATCGCTAAGAATCAAAAGGCTATAAAGCCATTGTAGGGTGCAACGGCTCAAGCGGTGGTGGATAAAATTTGTATGGAATTGGCAAGCTTGACACCTTTGTGCGTAGTCCCTGTAGTCATTTACCATTGACGGCCAATAGTAGCCCTACCTCTTGATCTAGAAATACAATTTTGGGCTCGATTGATGAGCACCGCAGACTTGAGGATGGGCTTCCTCCATAGCATGAATAGCTTCTTCACCACTTAAGCATCTGAGGAAGACTCCACTAAATGAGCATCGATAAAGTATGTCTTTGTAGTAAATGAAGCAAGTCGCACGCCGTCTGATATCAACTTTTCTGTGTTGATTGTCTGGTAACCTTTCATACTTCAAGTAATCCATGAACGGTTGGTGCCAATCTTTATTTTCAATTTCAAATACTTCCATGATATAATTCATCATTTCTTCACCATCTTCATCAACAAATGTTGGTGGCACAACCTAGTTCTGGCATATCGGAACATGGGCTTCCTTTTCATTCATTGCGTGGGTAGAACCGAGTTTTGCTAACACATCAACTTGTTTATATTCTTTTCTTGGCATATGCTCAATTGCCACATCTCCAAGCCAATGAACCAACCTTCTTGCATAATTGAAATATGGGACCAGTTCTGACTTCATATGATCCATTAAACTAGTTAACCTCCAAATTAGAATCTCTATATCCTCTAAGATGAAGTTGGTTTATATCCAACGCCATCTCCAACCCGAGGATAAGAGCTTGATATTTTGTGACATTGTTACATTTATTTTGGGTCAGAGTGAAAGAATATGGGAGTACCTCACCATTAGAAGTGATGAATATGATTCCGGTACCTATCCCTTCTCTATGAGAAGCTCCATCAAAGTACATCTTCTGTGGAGGAGTAACTCAAATCACATGGGCGTCTTCATCCAGAAGATCGTTAGACAACTCCCACTTAGCATCGATAAGATGGTCGGGCAAAAGGGCATCATTTTGTAGCAATATATGCTCTTAGGAGTGTGGAATGCTGTCAATTCTTCATCTTCTGGCATCATGCATATCTAATTGTACCCTAATTAGCCATCCATAACTAGCAGCGCCTCATGACTTGTTGTGGCATCAATCATGAGTTTAGTTATGGGTAGTGAGAAGTTATCCTTTGGACACACATTTTTCAAGTCCTTAAAATCGATGCAGAATCAAATTTAGCCATTTTTGTTTCTTAACAACACACTGCTTGAGATGTAGATAAGGTACTTGACTTCCCGAATGAACCTGACTTCAATGAGTTTTTTACTTCAACTTCAATTAAAGGGACTAGATCTAGCCAAAATTAATGTTGGGCTTGCTTCATTGGGTGAGATCCTTTCTTTAAGGTAAGTTGGTGAAATTCTGTCTTTGGATCTAATCCAGGCATTTCTTTGTATGACAATACAAACACATCTTTGAACTTGGTTAGAAGCTCGATGTAAACCTTTCCCTTGTTGATGATCAATAATGCACTAATGTAGATTGGTCCTGGGTTGTTAACATCCACTAAGTTGATTTCTTTCAACTCATGAACTGTTGCTTTAACGCCTTCTTCAAGCTCGGGAGGAGTAGCTTCGATGTTTTTTTCTAGGATTTCTTCACTAGAGATGACGTGGTTTGTCGGCATGACATACTCTTCACTTTGTTTGAAGTCTTTACATTCCCTTATTTTGCCATTTTCCCTCTGACCTATATTACCTGCTTCTTTCTTATACCATCACACTCCTTAATGTAATATCCCTTGATAAGTTTATCAATTTGCGTGTGTAAGGGATCCTTAGTACATTGGTGGGTTGGCTAGCACATGACGTCACAAATGTGATAAGAAGAAGCCACACTTTCTCTATCATCTTTCTTGTCGCTTTGGGTGTGTGTAAAGTCAATAGTGTGCCATTTAGCCTTTAAGACTGCACCACATGATATGGCCACAGTAGATTGCAGCGTCATACAAGAGGGAATCAAACTTTGTAGTCGTTGACTGGCTTGAGTCTTGACCTTCTTTTGTACCTTTGACCTTTTATTCTTTTGTTTAGAACTTTTCTGGAAGGTCTGAGTCTATAAGTGACCAACATTTTTGGCACCCTCTTTCCATTTTTATCAAATGCATCATTCATTAACAAAAGTTCCTCTTCAATCACATAATTTATGCTTGTTCTTTTAATAACAATGAGAATGAGAGCTTGTAGACTAAACCCACACCCTTGTCGGGAATTTGAGACAACATACCCATTTTTCTTCAATATCTTCTATATCATATTGAGGCCATGTAATTGTCCCTTGGTGGCCACCAAAGGGAGTTTTCCCAGTGTATGACGCTCTTTGGATTTATATCCAGCTTTAACTAAAAGTTTATATGCTTTTAGGTCAAAGCCTTTTGCATTTTCAAGCACTATTAGACTCCTATGTTCTACCTCAGCTCCTTAACTTGAGCAAATAAATCCTTTGAGCGGCAGAGATGATGACTACTTTATATCAAGCTTTGTGAGGGAAAGTATCAACTCTTTGAGTGACTCAAAGCAGATGAAGGATGACTCACCTTTTGAGCATCTGTACAAGGCTAGCTGGAACTGTGGCATTACTATTGTCCCTTTTTACAACGATCATCCTATGTATTGGACACTTCATGGGTTGAGTTTTTTTTTTTGATCTTCAGATCCTCAACACTTTTGACATAGTACTTAGCATCAGTGAGGTGTGCCGCGACTTCAGTGAAAGATTTGTTGTCATCAAGCACCTTCTTCACCATACCTCCTTGGCAATATTTGAAATATTGGTGCTAGGTTGGGGGGAACTATGGCACTTTCATGTGGCCAAGGCCAACCTAACATCATGTTATATGATGTTTTGTCATCTATCACATGGAATAATTTAGTCGGTAATATATCTTCCATCAGCAGCTTCAATCTTATGATGCCGAGAGCCCTCTGATCCCTTAACTGAAACATTGAATCATTAGACAACTACTTCAAAGTTCATCTATAAGGAGCCCCGATTCATTCATCATGTGCAAGGTTAGGAGATTGACTATGGAGTCAACATAGATCAATATCGTGTTCAACTTTTGTTTGCAAACATAGCCAGTCACGAACAATGGCCTATTATGGGAATTGAAGATGAGCAGCAAATTTTCATCAGTAAAGGAAATCACTACCATTCATTCATCAGCTTCGGTGCCAGTATACTTTTCTCCACTTGTCATGTGGCAAACTTCACTATTACAACTTCAACTGTGACCATGTTCGTAGATGCATTGTCTTCTTTATGTGAGATCTTCTCTTGTTGGCCCAATTACATCACCTTATCTTTGAAGACTAAGCAATAATGGATTAGATGCCCTATCAAGCAGTGGTACTTCAAGTATTTTAGATTATTCATCCTTCTGGATTCATTGAAACTCTTCATTTTGGGTAATTTGATAAAGTTTGCTTCGAGCGAATCATCAAATATGCATGAGACATCCCTGTCAAGGAGGGGCTATTATTTAGTTTACATATTCTTTAGGCATTAATTTCTCCATCCCCTTTCAAGAGTAGCATTTTTCTTTTCTTCAATTCTCTTATATGTATTTTCTTGAAGTTTGATGGGTCTTTCAATTACTGCTATCGACTCTTTAGTTTGAGAGTTGGGAGGGACTTGCCCTTACATTTCTTCATATATTGATTCTCTTTAGGCCTTCAAAGCTCTTGTACGGGTAGTCTATCAACTCCACTTGTGAGCATGTTTAACTCCATGTCATGGGCTCTAGTCGCTAGTTCTTTGATGTTCTATATTGTATCACTTGAGGATACATCGATGGCCCTAATACATTCTTTGGATGCACATCTAAATGGCTACCTTTTCAAACAATAGATCCTTGTAGTTAAGGCTCAAGGATGGACTCTTCTTCCTACTGAGCAGTGGTTGGTGACCTCAATCAAGCTGACCATCCATTGAGTGCTCTAGAAATGATTGAGGAATTCATGCTGAGATGATCCCAGCTATCGATTGAACTTGACTCCAAGTTAGTATACTAGTCAACGAATATCGCTTTAGCAATCGAACAAACTATCTAACTAATATCTTCGTAGTCCCAGAAGTGTTGCATGTTTTGATGAAATGATCTATGTGTTGTTTGGATTGCTTTGGCCATTGAATTGTTGGAACTTTGAGGTTGATAGTTAGTTGGCATTATCAGATTGTCAATCCTGTTGAGTGTATGACTCATCAGATGACATGGTCGGTCTAAACTTCCCTCGAACTTGTCTTTGATAGTCTACATGATAAACTCCTTCAATGGTCTCAAAGGAACCAATTCATCTGATAAGACCGACAACTCTTGAGCTGAGGACTCTTCCTTTTTGTTTGATTGTTGCTTCATAGATATTTGGCTTCATCTTGAGCTTAATGCTGCCTTCATATCATGCGGTTGGCCTCAACATGGTCGACTTGTTCACAACTTTTGATTTGAGAGTCTTGCTCTTGACATGCTTGGCAAGTCCTGCAATGGCCTTTGTCAAGCTTGCAAGTTGTTCCTCCCAATGTTGTTGCCGTTGGTCACCATAGCAGGCGCTACGCTGAATGAATTTGATATTGAGCGAGGAAGTGGATGATGCGGACTTATTTCTGTCATCTTCATTTATGCTGCCAAGCTGAGGTAGCCTTTTAATGCTATATATGAGTGACTGTGCCTTCTCAGAGGAAGTAGGAAGCTTGTTGGACACACTTCTGCTAGTAACTACAAACTTTCTATCATAAACACTTGAAACATTGGAAGTGGAAACCTCGAACTCTAGAAATTTGTAAATAGCCATTTGATGCTCGAAAATTTCCTTGATGAAAAAAAAGAGATGAGACGTAGAGATTATCCTATGGGCGTGCCATAGTTTTGTAACACAAATTTGATATCCTTTTATTTATGAAGACATGAAAAATTGTACTGATTAAATTTAAGGAATTTCAATAAAAGAATGCAGGTTACAATCTCTATTTGATCCTTGATTGTTCCTTCCCGTATTGGAACATGAAAATTCAAAACCTTCGGAGTGGATTTGGTGGTTTGATGTTCTTGGAACTGTCATTTGATCTTTTGTAATGTGATTCGTAGGCTTTGTAGATTGATTACGAATCAAGCTTCTAGAATTTCAATGAATGCCACAAAGAATGCAATGAACATCATGGACTTGATTTGATGTAAAATTTGGAGAGAGTGCCAACTTTCTAGCTTAGCACTTGTCCGCAGATCAAACACTTGATTTGGATGATCTTCGTGAGAACACCTGAAATGTCGGCTTGATTATTGGGCTTCTGATTGTTGTGCATTTAACTTGGGAAAACGTGATTTGCGGCTTAGCACCTATATTGCGTACCAAATGCCTGAATTTGATGATCTTCGTGTAGAACACTGGAAACTCCACCATCATCACTTTGAATCTTCTTAAGAGAACTTTGGGATTTTCTTCACGTCTCTTGCTTTGAATACATCTTCTTCTTCGATGTGTATTTGGCTTTGTAGAGAATGCCCCCATGTATATGTAGGAAAGAGTCTCTTGCCATGTTTACTTGATGAGGTAGCGCAATTTGATTGGCCAACTCATATTTACTAGCAATTCATTGCTTTAACAAAAGATATGATTTGAACTACTAAAATAATAATAATTAGCTGCATTTATTTACAATATATTATTTTTATTACCAAAAATATAGTATCTAGCTTTATTTGTCTGCGAGATATTATTTATTGCCAAATATTGTAATTTGACCACTTGGCAACATTTTATTGGCCAAGAAACTATATATTAAAATGTTTAATTAATTTGTCATTCACGTTAGGAATTAAATTTAATTAAATTCTCAAATATAAATAGAAATTATATTATCGATATTTAATTATTATTTGACACATGTTGCCATCTAATTGGCTACAAATTTAATTTGTCCTACACATCAACAACAACAAGTGTCATCATTATAAATTGTGCAACATCCACTTGGTCTTATATAGGTAATCACTAATTTTAGAGCTACACAAATTGATGTGAATAACATAATTATTTCATATATTTAGATTTTCATGGTTGTAATATTGAAAAATTATTTAGTTTTAATTTTATTTCTTAAGTATAGAGTACAGTGTGCAAGGTATCTATTAAGGGTGATCTCTTTGGACTGAGATGCTACCAAATCTACAAATGTGATTGTTTTCCTTAGAACCGAAATAGTTGAATTTTGGCCTTTTGTGTTCTCTTTTGTTATTTTCAAAAGAAAGACAAAAGTTTCCTAGCTACGCACCTCAACATAATTTGGCTCTTAATAAATGAAAATTATATTTAAATTTTTTGAATTGATAATACTTATACAACATATGTACCTATATATAAATAATAAAAGTATACAAACAAAATATTTAAATATTTTTGAAGGTTCTATATGTATATCGGTATACATGTGTATAAGTACACATATATAGTAAAATTAAAAATTTATAATAAAGAATAAAAAAAACCATTTTTTCAAATATTCTTTTCATTTATAGTTTTCTACTATTGAATCGAGTAATTACTAATTATGTTGATTGAATTATATAGATAAATAATGTGAGTGATTAGCGATTGCAATAAATTTGTAACGACTTTGGGAGTAGATATTCATCACAAATGTTGACTATGGACTGTTGAACAAATTGGTGACAGATCTAGACCTACTGCTTATAGTGACTGACCTGTGACTACGCTATTGGTCACAAAATGTGACAACATGGTGACGGATTAAAATTTGACAAATTTGTGACCGACGTTTTTTGACCAAGTTGTGACGACATAATCAGTCACCATAAGCAACTGAGAAGTGGACCGACATAAGCTTGTGATTAATGAGGGACCGATATCAATCATGATGAATTTTTTATGACTGTTTAGTGACTAAATAATGTTCGTCGCATCATATAATGACAGAATAGTGACTCAAAATACTTCAGTCCAGTATCGGTCACTAACCAGTCACTATTTCCGTCAATAAATGTTATCTAAATTTTTACGATTAATCAGTCACTAATCAGTCACAAAACTGTAACTAGTTGTGACTGATATGGTCGGTCATTGAAATTCGATCACTAAAGGCCTGTTTTCTTGTAGTGATAGGTTAATAAGTAAAATTAAAAAATATGATAATGAAAATTTAGAAAACCAAGCAAAAAGAACATGAATGTTCTCTTCGTTTGTTCTTTCTTGAGAATTCGTCGGTAAAAGCCTCTATACCATACAAAATATGAACAACCACCGAACTTATTCAATTATTTTAACTCAATAAAATAGAAAACAAAGCAAGAATACATTTGCTCAAAGGAAAAAATAGGAGAAAGCATACCTATAAACGTCATAGCCAAAAAATCATCTATCGAGGTTGGCATCAAGAGCACCTATTGTAAGTATTCTCCCACAAAAACATAATACAACATCTAAATATTTTCTGGCATTTTTGTCATTTGTTTTATAGATATAAACCCTCATCTTTTTATGCTTTAGTTGCCTACCGGCTTTTAGTTTCACAAAAGCAAAAAGAAAACTAAAAAGTGATAAGAATGAATAGTTATTTGTCTCACCTTTCTACCCTGAAAATTACACTAAAAATGAAAAACCAATAATACAATTGAAACATAGAAGCATATATAGTTAAGCTAACCCATTTCTTTATTTAATAATATTAGTATATTACAAGTTGAAATAGGAAAAATACCAAAAACAATACTTGGGTTTCTCACATATTTCACTTTTTATTAACAACAAATAGACCTTAAATAGTGCATAGATGCAGGTAACACTCTTAATAAAAGTTCATATAGCACCAATTATTTGATGTTGGGTTGACTAAAGGTGGAGGTTCAACAAACTCCACGAAGAGCTGCTGAGGGTATCTTTTCTTCTTCGAGATGAGTAAGCTTCATCAAACTTAAGTCTGTTTCTCCATGATGAGTCAGCTTCATCAAACTTAAGTCTATTTCTCCATGATGAGTGAGTTTCGTTAAACTTGAGTCTGTTCCTCCAAGATGATGAGATTGATCATTATTGAAGGAGTTGATGACCATAAAAAATATTACCAAGACTACGCTTTTTAGAGAAGCCATTATATTTGCTTTATGTATCTTGTTATTGTACTATAATTCAAGAGATGTATTGGCTAAAGTTTTGGTCTTGCATTTATATATAGTGTTGAAATTTATAACTATGGCATATGCCTAATTTCCACGAATTGTAAATTGTTTTCTATATTTGAACTAACCGCAATTAAGTTTATTGATACTAGAGTTAGGTTGTCATTAAATTGATGGAGAGCTAATTTGACTAATTCACACACACTATTGTCTAAATGTCAACGATCTAGTGCACAATGGATGCGGGCATTATTTTACTTATTTTGATAAACAATTCTATTGAAATAGATACCTATTGTCTTTCACAGAGAGGTTTGATTCTTGCTTGAGAAAGTGGATGAATGTAAGGCATATATAGTTGGATTCAGAGAGAGTAAAACTTATAATCAGGAAAGTTATGTGAAGTCCTATGCTAAGTATGGTTGATCGAGTCTGCATTTTGAATGTATTTTAAGAAATTATTATTTTGTAGAGTTTTGTTTAGGAGTGTAGCTTTTATATTTGAGTTTTCTTTTTCATTAGGCGTGATGTATGATTGGAATTTAGGACAATACATGTGTTATATATGATTGTGATTGAGGGCATCATAGATGGTATCAGAGCTTAGACTGCTGCCTAGGCTATGCCAGGATAGGTTCCTTGTACTTGGGTATTGATATTGGTGTTAAGATTAAATTTCAGTCAATGTAGGCTTGAAAGATTAGTTCTAGCAAGTTTGGACTTGAAATGCTTGAGATAAAGTATAATCGAAGAGTTTGGGTATGAAGCCCAAGCTATGTAGGGATAAGATTCTTGGAGTATGGGTTTTCAATGAATAGAGATCATGAATATGTTTGAGAATTTCGGACTAGGTGTTGAACTTTTGAGATGATGGTAGATATAGAAATTTTGATGGCATATAATTGGGTGGTCGACCAACGTACAACCCGTTACTTTTAAGGTGTCAAGCAGATAACCTTGATGTTAGAATGACTACTATTGGGGTGAAGCAATATGATGAGGATATTGGGAGTATTAAATTTAGTATAGTATTGTATATTAGACATAGCGTAAAAAAGCTAGATAGTGAGTTTGTTGTGATATTTATATATTGTTTCTCAGCAAGCTCCTCTCCTATGTCCACACTGTTGCTTCTTTCTACTCACATTTATTAGATCCCAATAATTAACCTTCAGATTGGGAATAACTCTATATAACCTCCATGTGTGATGTCTTTATTTTTCATTGAACCTAAGGGACTCTCAGTCTCTATATGATTTGTTTCTAGGATTGTAAATTTATATTTTGCATGTTGAAGAGTTACTCTGATCTCTGTATATTAGTGATATCGATATCCCTTTTCAAATAGCACTGGATAATCTTTTACATTGTTTCAAATGTTCGACATTGTTATGTGATAAATGAAGACATAGTCAATTTATCTTTGGATTTCTTGCTCCCTACGGGTGGTACGATAACCTCAACAAAATTCTAATGTGTGATAGAATTTGAGATCATTCTTACTACTATATCACATGAATTTTCTATCAAATTACTATACCAATCATTCGTTGTCTTCTCTTTTCATAATTTTCTTTCTTTTGCTTGTAAGGTAATCTCAAAAGTTACTCTTAGTTGTTATTCCTTTCATCGCTTTTCAGAGAAGTTTGTAACTTAGGGCCTTTCGAAATTAATTTGCATCTTATTTGAACTAAAATCCTGACCTTTTGCTTTCACTTAAAATTTTGGTTGATCTGATTCTCCTTATTTGATGCTTCAATCAAAGGTGAGTTTATTCAAACTTCTGCACATTCTCACTTGTGTTTGTGATTGTGTGATGATCCATTGTCCAATCTTCAATTTTATTTTTGGTTTTAGATTCATAACATGAGAACCTTCAGGGCAACTCTTGATGTCTGTTGTGTTATATTTTGTCTCCAATGAGATTCTTACTGTATATTCCTATATGATATCTAATAGTGAAAATGCTAGTAACTGTGTTATAATCTTGCTACAATTATGACTTACTTCTGCCAACTATTAACCATCCGTTTATATCATTTTCCTAATAGCATAAAATTGTTTCCAGCTTTATCTTATGTATTTTAGAATTTATTTTGTAGCCATCAAATCTTATTTTATTATATCGAATAGCTTCATCAATGATGGCTATTTGGGAATTCTGCACTTTTATATGAATATCTCTTTCAAGAACATTCATCATTACTCCTTGGAATATCTTGAATACCATCACTATGTCAAACTTCTCATATATCTTTGACATAGTGTAGAAAAAAAAAAGTTTCACAATCAACATTCTCAGCTTTGATGTGGGTGTTCACATTTTTGACCCTGGTTGCTTTGTTCGGTTATTAACCTTTCATATCTTCTCTTGCTAAAAGAACTGGACTTCCTACAGTGTAAATTCCTAAGTCAAACTATCAACATTAGGGAAATGACTCACTAGTACTAAATATCAGTTTGCATACATTTTTGCCTAAACCTTTTTCTTGTAGTCGATCTTAATAATGAATTTTGACTTTCTTTGGTCTTATTCTCGACTTTCTTATCTTAAGTAAGTTAGGAAATAGAAAAGCCTTCATTCTTGATAAAGTATTTTGTTGTTGTTGTATCATGTATGTATTTACATCTTCTTTTACCTTCAAAATCAACATTGTTTGTAGCTTGTCTTTATTAGAGTGGTTTCGCATTTTCTTTTCATCAAATGTTTTGGAGTTCCTTTACAATTAACTCAAATGTTAGGGGAATTTCACAGCTTCGTTAAATAGCTAGGACTTGCAATATCAACCAATAATGCCTTATTCAAATGTCATTCTTGATTTTAGAGGAAATTAAGCTCCATTTTATGCTCATGGTTATAGTTTACCATTCTACGAATTTTAGAAGTTTTTCAAATTTGTTTTTGATGGGGTTTTCTGATATCTTGGAGTATATCATAGAAATTTTGATGCTCATGAGAAGAGAGTGCAATAAAGTATAATTGGATGAATCACAAGTGATAAATCAATGCAGGCTTTGAACTTTCTTATGTAGTTTAAGCAAAGCAGACTTTCATGATTGTTTTTGTATTATAATTGGAGAAAAATTGGTAGGTGGTATTTTTGTTATACATTGAAAGTTTAGGGACCTAATTGAAAGGAATGAAAGAGTAGATTGTACTAAATTTCAAATGTTAGGTGCCTTTTGGGAAAATGAAAACTTGTCGGACTCAATTGATTAAATTTTGGACCCAATCGAGAACTATTGGAAACTCTAGGGGGTCAAGTGTAAGTTAGTTCAAAGGTTAGGGGTTATTTTGCAATTTTAGAAAGAGATGTAATTAAATTGAATTTTTTTTTCTTGTTTCTTCTTCACCCCTACAATTCCAATACATATATACATACAATATGTATATGTACACATACATACAGTAAACTTGTTTCACTCATAATTCCCTCATTTCTTGGCCAAATCGCGAGTATATATACAAAATTGATCAGCCCGATGAGAGGAATGCAACAGTGGTCGGTATTTCGTTGGCCAAAAAAATGGCAGTAGTAGCAGTGACAACATAGCGGAGTAGGTGGGGTCATAATAGTGAGATGGGGTCGTAGGATTGGCATGTTCCTTGGCATGTCTCTTATTTTGCAAGGTTGTTACTTGTCCGGAGTGATAAGGCTTGTTATTGTTTTAGTGAGACAAGGTTGATAGCGTCTGCAAACATCAGCTATATCGTACTATGTTTACTACTTTCATATCATTGCTTATAATGTGTATATGTATTGCCAATCTATTTGTTCTATTGCGGTTATCCTTCAAAAGACTTCACACTCGAGCACTTGACGATCTCACTAAGTAATTCTAGTTATATTTCAAAGTCTTCCTCTATAGGTTCTTGAAATGTGCGATATTCATAGAGGCATTTGATTCTTGCTTGAGAAAATAGACGAACACAAAGCATATATAGTTGAATTCAAATAGAGTGAAGCTTGTAATCAAGGGAGTTATATGAAGTCTTATACTAAGTATAGCCAATCGAGTCTGCTTTTCGAATGTGTTTTAAGAAATAATTTTTTTGCAGAGTTTTACTGAGGAGCGTAATTTCTATAGTTGAGTTTTCTTTTTCATTTGGTCGTGATGTATGATAGGAATTTCAAGGCAATAGAGGTGTTATATATGATTCATATTTAGGGCCTTATTGTCACGGTCCGAATCCAGGACGTCGAACGGTGATGCCCCTTAGCCCGAATGAACTTAGAGACACCAGGCCACGGAAATCAGAGCACACTAAAACCATGAAATATTTATTAAAAAAAACCGTAGTTGAAATCGCAGCTGAAATGATAATAAGCCTAACTATTACAACTCAAGTTCAAAGACATTAATGAGAAAACTAACCTATAATAGTCTTCATAAACAATCTTAAAAGGAAACGACACTACTAAATATCGATAACTAAGTTCTCTAGTGAGGAAGCACCTTGATTCGATCACCAACCCAAAATTAGCCCTCGTCGCCCACGTCGGTACTATCCTCTGCAAAATAATTAGTAGTGGTGTGAGCGACACTCGCCCAGTAAGGGATTTCTTGACCCTCTATCGAATTTGAGCAAGTTACATACATATATAACATGAAAATCGTACTTGTAAAATAGACAAATTTCAAAATTAAGGTTTTACACTCTCAACTAGTAGAACAGATAGCATAAAAGAATCAAACACATTCATTTACATATCCATGCTCGTGAATACTTATAATTTCTATTAGCTAACTTGATCAAGCCCTAACTATAACCCCGTTAGGTGAGTTCAGACACTAGTATAATTACCCATAGGAGGGCCTTAATTGTAACCCTATTAAGTGGGTTCGAAAATTGCTACTGTATCGGTAGCAACATCAGAAATTTTAGAACTCGTTCCTACCAATATTATTCCAAGTGCCCAAAGTATGTTCATGTATACACATATAGCACGTCACAAAATAGTTTTAGCTTTTCGTATAGAAAATTCATAAAATAGAATGCTCAAATCCACTTTTAATGTTAGAAAATCACTTTTTCAATGAATGCATAAATTTAAGAAAAAAAAACATATTTTTATAAAATAAATAGAGGGAAGAAACCAATTACCTTAACCTATTCGAGTTCCTACGAAATCCAAGACTTCAAGGGTAGGGTACTAAGCACGATAGTGTGAATATAGTAATGTACGATTATGAATATAAGCTATCTTATAATAGTCTACCACTATTGTAATACTCATAAAAATTGATATCCCATTAGTTACAAATCGAATCCTATTATAGCGTTACAATATTTGCAAGATCAAGATTATAATGCATATACTCCCCTTGATATCTCATGTGCAACTACATTCTAAGATTAATATTCGAAATATTAGTAACATAAATCCCATCCTTGCACATATAATTCACTACCGCAACAAATTCAATCTTACATCAAAAATCAACTATGCAATCACTTACCAACAATTCAAACTCGTATGATTTACTATATGTGCCATAGTGCAACTTTTAGATCATAAGGTATAAACCCACTATCTAGTTACATAGTGCTAACCATTTATGAGATTACTCATCATAATATAGGCATACATCCTAGTGCAACACTATTCTATCCGTATATATTTGTTGAATTGCCTAGCGTCAAATACCACACTTTAATGATGGCCATGTTTAGTTATTCAAAATAGAGGATTAGGGAGTGGAAGCTTATGATACAAATGGAATAGATACCTGCTCGTCAAGTCTCGCCTTGCTCTCCGTCTTGCCGCGGCACTCTCTCTCTATCTCTTGTCTAACCCAATAGTTATTCATCTCTTTTTTTTTATTCATATAAGTGTATATAACCCTAAATCTCCAATTAATATAATGCTCAATCCTAATTTAATACACTCTATGATATATAAGCCATGAAGGATTCGTAGACCTAATAGAATTAGCCCAATTGTAATAAGTCTAATAGGATTAGCCTAATAATCCTAGCCCTAATAGAGTTAGCCCAATAGTCCAAAATCCAATAGGATTTTTACTACTACTGCTGCTAACAATAATAAATAATAATAATAATAATAATATACCTCATAAAAGGGTCGGGTTTGGTTTATTGGAGAATATAAAGGGCAAGACTTATGGTGGTTTTGGTTTATTGGAGTATATAGTGTGATGTTATTTTTGGTGGGGTAGCATATAAAAAATGAAAAGCTTTTAAAAATAGTCGAAGGAGAATAGTATTCTTATAACACCCCTTTCTTTGACAACGTTCTTTTCGAAAATAAAATTATATAATAAATATCTAAAATAGTGTACTATATATGTGTACCTATCTATCGACATAGGTGTAAATGTTACATAAAAGTTTCATATAGTATTTTCATGTCAAATATAATTTTTTAACTTTATAACTATTTTTTTTTCAAAAATTTCTTATTAAATATCTAAAACTCACATGTTTGCACAATGTTGTGAACTTGTGTTGAAATCTCTGCTCTAAATAGTTCTAAAATTTTAGGTTTTTGCACAATGTTGCATATTTCTTAATTATTGATACTATTAGTTAACAAATATTTTATTTTGTGAAAGGTCATTATTGAGTAGGCTATTTAGTTTAATTTGATCAAAAAACCTTTTTCTTTCCATAATCATGATATTTTGTAATTGAGAAAAATAATTATTGAGAATTATAAAATAATTAAGAAATTTATTTTTGGAAAATATTGTAATGTATGATTAAATCATTAATTATGTCGTAAACAAGGTTTTTGATAGAGATGGATATCTTTTCATTTATTTCTTTGTAATCTTTGAAGTTCATGTGAACTAAGCACTCTAGAACTAAATTAGTACGTTGTTATAGCAAGGAGAAATTCATATTAAAAACATGAATTCCAATAGTCCCTTATGCTAAGAAATTAGGAAGTTTCCCATTATAGTGAATAACTAAATGTGTCTTTATGATAAATTTTAGAGAGATAATCATTTACAATTAAAATTATAAAACAAATGATCACGTTTGTGTAAGCCATTTAGTTTAATTATGACCCTATGAATTCACAGGGTTAAATTTTATTCTCTACAAAATAACTTAGTTTAATTTACTTTTTCTTTTTCTATAAGTAAGAATGGGTTGAGAATGTTACATTAAAAGGGAGTTATTATATACTGAAGTGACACATCAGTTCAATTTTCCAGATTAATTGATAATTAAAGAAGGAATAAGGTTACCATGCTTAGAAAACCATCAACTTCACTACTAAAAGGTTTTTTTTTTTTAATAGGTGGATTTAGATTATTTGTTAATACTTTAATCATGGCACAAAAGAATAACTAAATAATGAAAAGGGATAAATATTTTTTACCCTTCAAACTTTTTGTGTTTTTGGACTTTACCATATGAACTTTTTTTTTACCGTTTGTCGTCTAAACTTTGCATTTTTTTACACATTACCTTTTTCGGTGGAGTTAAGGGCAAATGCGTCATTTCAGCTGGTTAAAATCACATGACATACATGTGAATGTCCTTAGATGGTGATATGTAAAAAACGCAAAGTTCAGATGGCAAATGACCAAAAACAAAAAAGTTTATATGGTAAAGTCCCAAAATGTGAAAAGTTTGGAGGGTTAAAAGTATTTATCCCATGTAAAATGACGCATTTACCCTTACTTAAAGTCACGTTACATGCATGGGATGGAATTCCAGTGGAATATTCCACCGAAAAATGCCCTTAGATGGTAATATATAAAAAAATGCAAAGTTTAGATGGCAAACGGTAAAAAAAAAAAGTTCATATGGTAAAGTCAAAAAACACGAAAAGTTTGGATGGTAAAAAATGTTTATCCCTAATGAAAAACTAAAGAACATTAAAATATTTACCAATTTTCAGTGGACCGCTCCAAAAAAAAAAAAAAAAAAAAGGTGACTCTTAGTAAAATCAGACTTTAAAGAAAAATATTTTAGACCGTGTGAATTCTTTTCACTAGACAACGTAGTCAAGGAATTGATAATCGACTAATGCATAATTCTTAAAAACATTGATTTTATATTTTAAGCTAGAATTACAAAATGTGATCTTTTTTAGCAATAATTATACTTGTGACTTTTGTTCTTACTTATTACCTCTGCAAATTGTTGTTTGACAAAGGCATCGATCCAACAGGAATAGTAATGACTAGCAATTTTCTAAACAATGTATAATGTTGTTGAACACTTTAAACAATTCATTAGTTGATTATGTTTAAGTTTTTACAAACTTCTATTTATAAAGATAAAGAAACGAATAAGAAATTAGAGCTGCAAAGGAAAAAATATACACAATTATCACAAGAAGAGGGGCACCGATACATTGATGAAGTGGAGCACAAACGTGATCGTTATTCATAATATATTACTCAATGGTGTCTTTTTAAAATTCTCTTGTCAACTTATTGATTTCTAAATTCTATGTTTAGTATACTATCTAAAGTATTTACGTAATTATTAAGGTTTGATAAATTTCAAAACGGAGTTCTTACATCACATTTTTTTCCCAAGTTTTTCATACTACTTCGATATTGAATTATTAACTTATGTTAAGAGTGATCTTTGCTAAAATAGACCAACATTTTAACAAGAACAATAATATACAATTTTTTATTAAAATAATATTTTTCATCCCGATAACATGTCTAATGATTCAATTTTTTTTACGTACGAAAAAAATTATGAAGAGAGTAACTTTTATTGTAAATATTATTTAAAAATGTAAGAAGTACTAATAGACGAAATGGAAAGAAATAATTGTTAAATTTTTAAAATTCCAATCAACTTTTATACTTAATTAAATGAAACATTGTTTAGTATGATTAAATGAGCTTTCCGTGTGAAATAATAATAACGAGTGGCTAAATAAATAATCTTTAAATATGAAATAATGATAGAGTGGAGGATAACAAGAGATTTGTAGCAATAATTTAACTTAATGTAATTTTCGTTAACCATGAAAGCAAAATATGATAGGTAGAGGAAGACATGAAGAGCTTTTTGAAGTTTAATAGTTAATTTAATTTGCTATATATATATATATATATATATTGACTTGGAAACACACAATTGCACACCATTGCAATAGTCTTAAAATTTTGTTAAGCTAAACTACTTAATGAAGTTCACGCCCCGGATCCCGGATGCGGCACAGCGATGTCCCTTAGCCTGAAAGGACTTAGAGATACCAAGCCACGAAAATCAGAACATACTAAAACCATTAAATATTCATTGAAAAACCTTAGTCTCGCAGCGAATAAGATAATAACCCTAACTATTACATCTCCAGTTCTAAAACATAAATCGTAAACCAATCTATAATAGTCTTAATGGTAGTCATAAAAGAAAACATCAAAACAAATAACTATAACTAAAGTCTCTAAGCAAGGACCTTCAATCCCATCACCAAACCCAAAATTAGCCCTCGTCGGTACTATCCTCTGCAAAGTAGTTATTAGTGGTGTGAGCGCACTCACCCAGTAAGGGGTCTCTTGACCCTCTATTGGATTTGAGCAAGTTACATATATATAGAGCATAAAAATCACACTTTGCAAACATAGCCAAGATTCAAAAATTAACGTTTTCCCCTTTCAAGTAACGGAACAGATAACAATACAGAATCAGACAAATTCATTTATATATCCATGCTCTTGAACATTCAAAATCTCTATTGACCAACTTGGTCAAGCCCTAACTGTAACCTCGTTAGGTGGGTTCGGACACTACTATTAGTACGCGTAGGAGGGCCTTAACTACAACCCGTTAAGTGGGTTCGGACACTACTATTATTACCCGTAGGAGGGCCTTAACTACAACCCCGTTAAGTGGGTTCGGAAACTACTATTATTACCCGTAGGAGGGCCTTAACTACAACCCCATTAAGTGGGTTCGGAAATTGCTACTGTACCCCGTAGCTCGATCGGAAATTTCAGAACTCGTTCCTACCAATAGTATCCGAAGTGTTTGGAGCATGTTCATATATACACATATAGCACAACACAAAACAATTTTAGCTTTTCATATTAAAAATTCTTAAAATAGCATGCTCAAATCCACTTTTTATATATGAAAATCACTTTTTCAACGAAAGCATAAATTTAAGAAAGACATATTTTTATAAAAACAAATAAAGGAAAGAAACCACTTACCTTAATCAATCAATCTCTTATTGTATCCCAACCGTACAATCAAGGTCTAATCGTAGCGGAGAGAATCTAATAGCACAAAAATATTTGTATAAGCTAATCTATAGGAGTACACTAAATTCGAATACCAACAATGTACTACTGATTGTTTCCTAACTATTACTAATAATAAATTTCTATTCGGAAATTATTTTATAAAATAAAAGAGACACTAATCTTATCCATAATACTAATGTAACTTTAGCAAACCTTAATTACCCTCGAGAACAGGTTTGTGTGAAACGTCCTCGGCCAAAAATATAAAGCTTTTAATCAAGAGAACTAATTATAATACAATTGCTCTTTATTTTATAAATCCTATAATAGCAACACTCTCACACACACCAAAAGGTGTAATATGCACACACCATGTAATGATTGCAAATTTAAAACACACATTAACACCTTTTGTGTGTGCCTATGTTTATAGCCTAAATTATGACCTTAGTACAAAAATTCTTACGTGGCTAAACTTGTATAGACATGTGAAATTGTTTCTATGATATTCAAGACTTCACTGATCGGGTGCTAAGCGTGGTCGTATGAATCTAATAATATAAGAGTATGAATATAAGCTATCTTACTATACCATATCAAATTGGGATAACTCCTTAAAAGTTAACATCCTATTATAGTACTACCGTAAAGAAAACAAGATCTAGATTATAATTAACTTGTATAATTTTATATCTCATGGAACTATAAAAATCAAGATCTACAATTAACCTATATAAATTCATATCTTATGGAGCCGTAAAAATCAAGAAGTATAATTAACCTATTTATATATTTATATATCATGGACCAATTCATTTAATGCACAAATTCCAAAAAAATAATATTTGCATAACTGCTTATGAATTGTTGATGTAGGAATTTAATATTAGAATTACTCGCCAAATCATTGAAATCGTACTACTACCTCTGATAATAAAAAGAATCTCACCATGCACTTGACTAATTAAGAGAGGCATATAAATATATACATATATATATATATATGTATGTATATAAAGACGGGTTTATATGTGTATGGTGATATGCTCCTATTGTCACGACCCGGAAAAAACCCTTTTTATTATTATTATTATTTATATTAAACATAAATAATAACTTTCACATAAAATTTGTGCAAAATACAAAATACAAAATGTGACGGCTTTCAAGGTACATCATAATTAATCCTTATCAAGTCTAAGTAAAAGCTTCATAGTACTCCTCAGTTCCGCTCTCCTGATGATCCGATTCAAGTTGATCTAAAATAGATATGTGAAACACAGTCAACAAACATGTTGAGTAGAACTATTACACAATCACATAAGGTGCAAGTGTGTGAAAATTGCATATAAACATGTAAAATCACATAATACTCCCTGTTCGTCACATACAGTGACGGAATACCTTATAACTCCCACCACGATCAAACAATCAATATTCCAACCGAGTCACTCCGCGATTCCACCAATCCCAACCGAGTCACACCAGTGGTCATATCCCGGGCATATGCCGAATTCCTACGACCCACTCTCACATGGAACACTCCGTCCATATGAGGAGGGATTAGGAGATGGAGGGCTGGAACACTTATTACCGGCATCTCCACTAGAATGTCCCGGCGGAACTCAGCCACATCCATTCCGCAGTATTTTGGGCCCAACACATAATTGAGAAATAATTTCTCATAACACATAGATCATAAAGAGCATAAATAAACATATCATGTTCATGCATATATCTTTATGAAAGCATAACAACATGAGAACAACTATCATGATATTAACATGCACAACAAATAATGTAAGGCATAGAATCTTAAAAATGTGAACATAGGCAATTACTTGGTATTTTTACCATTATTTGGGTAAACCCAAGTATAGCCTTGCTTATGAAAATAAACTAAGATCATGTTGCCTAAACTACTTATGAGAAAGGTAATAATCCTACCTTCAAATGTTTTTAGGAAAAAGAGGGTGTGCAAAGGGCTATATGGAAGGCTAATAGGTATATATGGATGAAAATAGAAGGGTTTATATATATATATGTGTGGGTGGAAGATAGGCTATAAATAGGAAGTGTTTTGGGTGTTGAGAGTAGAGTGAGTGTGGGGGTGTGTTTTTAGGCGGGATTTGTGTGTTTGTGCAAGAAACTAGAGAGAGTATAATGTGTGCATGTGTGTGGACGTTTTGGGGGTGGGGAAGTGTGTGGGAGGTCCTATTTATAGTGGAGAATGAGGGTAGAAGGCAAGACTTGGGGACCAAGGTTTAATTAATGCAAATCTTTCCATTTAATGCAAATCTCCCAACTAGGCTTAAAATTAAATGCCAAATTAAATAAAATCTTCCACCTCCCTCCTCTATTGCTAGCCTTGGTGTAACCCTAACACATGATTCATGAATCTAGATGATAGAAGACCACACAAGTGTATAATTTCTAGAAACAAAACATCTTGTATTAGTGTAGGATATTTTAATAAAATATTAACACAAAATCAAATAAAATCAAATAAAATCTGATAAAATATGATTTTGATTGTCCTCATCTTATAAAATCTGAAACCATATCTTTATTTCATTAAAAATTCGAATTTGTATATATTTATTGTTAAAAACCTAAAATTAGGGTTTAAGGGCATAAAATTAGGGTTTTAGGGCATAAAATCCGAAAATTCATAATTAATTTAGAAAAATCCAAAAATGATGAAATTTAATCTTTATAAATCTGTAATTATATGTATATTTCCCAGAAATTATAAATTTAACATATAACTTTTCAAAAATTGCAATTTAGGACATAGAAAGTTCGAAAATTGTGTTTGAATGTCAAATTTCTCTAGAATTTGGAAAATCATGTAATTTATTCAAAATTGCATCTTCTCCATGCATAAAAGTCTAAAATAATTATTTATATTGTTTTGAAAACTCATAGGTATTTAATAAATGAATTTTCCAAGACTGGTAATTGAAATTCGAAAAATTAGTATTTTACCGTTCAAATTATAAATTAATCTCAAAGCAGACTAAAATTTGAAAACAACAAGTAATAATAACATTTCCAAGAAGCACAATATTTTAAATCAATTATTTAAATATTAAGGATTACCGGGTCGTTACATCCTCCCCCCCTTAAAGAAATTTCGTCCTCGAAATTCCTATTACGATTATCCGAATAATTGCGGATATTTTTCCTAAATTCCTTCTACACTTTCCCTAATAGTTTCTGCAATTTCCTGGTATTTCCATAAGACTGGTACCAACGGAATGGTCTTATTCCTTAGGGTTCGTTTCTTATATTCCAAAATCTATATTAGTTCTGAGTGGCGCGGATACTTCTAGTTCGCAGGATAATTTACTAAGTCGAATCTTTAATCTAGAAAGGAACTTAAGGCATATATGATTGAGTAGATCCAGGGCAAACTAATACTTTAGCTAAGTGCTAATGTACGAGGTACGTACCTTTCACTAACTTAGTTTGGTTAGTCGCAAAGACCTTGCCGGGCACTCTCGATTTTTCTCCTTGACTCGCCCTTTCTTTGGAAGTTCTAACAATGTTCGGAACTTGAGCCACCCCTGCCTGAGGGCAATTAGCGATAAAGTGGCCATTACTGCCACATCGAATACACCTTCCGGCCTTTTGCCAACACTTGTCCTCAGTGTGGTTTGACCTGCCACAGTAAGTACAAGAAGCTTTCTTTAGAGTTGAGGATTCTCCCGAGTTACTTCTATTATCGGGCCCACCAAATTTAGGCATCTTGTTGGGTATTCCTAGTCCTTTTCCAATTTGTTCGCCTATATTTGGAATTTGACTAGATTGTCCTCTCTTGGTTCTCAATTGTTCCATCGTACTCTCAACCTTTAGCGCCGTTTCTACAGCTGCAATATAAGTCGGTAAATGGACTGGGGCCAATCTATCTTGTATTTCTAGGCGTAATCCACCGACGAATTTCCAGATCTTTCGATTTTCATTCTCAATAAAGTAGGAAGCAAATCGGGCTAATTTGGTAAACATGGCTTCGTATTGAGAAACACTTAAACTTCGTTGTTCGAGGTTAAGAAATTCTCGCTCCCGTTTCTCTTGTATTACGCGCGGAACATATTGAAGGTTGAATTCCTGAACGAAGTTTTCCCAAGTTTGTGGAGTTTGTGTTGCCTCCCACTTACGCACTATCCTTTGCCACCAATGATGCGCATCATTTTCCAATCGAAAGGTCGCCAAAACCACTTTCCTTTCTGCTTCACAATTCAAAACCGTGAAGATCTTTTCTATGGATTCTAACCAATTTGTTGCCTTTTCATCATCAGGCTCACCGTGGAAAGTTGGAGGGCTTAACTTTAAGAAGTTAGCCAAAGTCTCGTTAACCGTCTCCTCCCGTCGGTTGTTGTTATGGTTACCATTATTTTGGTTTTCAAGAATCGTAGTGATCTTTTCGAAAACTGCGGTAAATCGATCTTCTTGGTATTCAACGTTATCCCGTGCTCTCTTTGGTGCCATCTACACCCAAAATCACAAAGGTTAGTCCGGTAAATTACTAAAGCACAGGTCTCCCAAGACCCTGCTCTGATACCACTTGTCACGACCCGGAAAAAACCCTTTTTATTATTATTATTATTTATATTAAACATAAATAATAACTTTCACATAAAATTTGTGCAAAATACAAAATACAAAATGTGACGGCTTTCAAGGTACATCATAATTAATCCTTATCAAGTCTAAGTAAAAGCTTCATAGTACTCCTCAGTTCCGCTCTCCTGATGATCCGATTCAAGTTGATCTAAAATAGATATGTGAAACACAGTCAACAAACATGTTGAGTAGAACTATTACACAATCACATAAGGTGCAAGTGTGTGAAAATTGCATATAAACATGTAAAATCACATAATACTCCCTGTTCGTCACATACAGTGACGGAATACCTTATAACTCCCACCACGATCAAACAATCAATATTCCAACCGAGTCACTCCGCGATTCCACCAATCCCAACCGAGTCACACCAGTGGTCATATCCCGGGCATATGCCGAATTCCTACGACCCACTCTCACATGGAACACTCCGTCCATATGAGGAGGGATTAGGAGATGGAGGGCTGGAACACTTATTACCGGCATCTCCACTAGAATGTCCCGGCGGAACTCAGCCACATCCATTCCGCAGTATTTTGGGCCCAACACATAATTGAGAAATAATTTCTCATAACACATAGATCATAAAGAGCATAAATAAACATATCATGTTCATGCATATATCTTTATGAAAGCATAACAACATGAGAACAACTATCATGATATTAACATGCACAACAAATAATGTAAGGCATAGAATCTTAAAAATGTGAACATAGGCAATTACTTGGTATTTTTACCATTATTTGGGTAAACCCAAGTATAGCCTTGCTTATGAAAATAAACTAAGATCATGTTGCCTAAACTACTTATGAGAAAGGTAATAATCCTACCTTCAAATGTTTTTAGGAAAAAGAGGGTGTGCAAAGGGCTATATGGAAGGCTAATAGGTATATATGGATGAAAATAGAAGGGTTTATATATATATATGTGTGGGTGGAAGATAGGCTATAAATAGGAAGTGTTTTGGGTGTTGAGAGTAGAGTGAGTGTGGGGGTGTGTTTTTAGGCGGGATTTGTGTGTTTGTGCAAGAAACTAGAGAGAGTATAATGTGTGCATGTGTGTGGACGTTTTGGGGGTGGGGAAGTGTGTGGGAGGTCCTATTTATAGTGGAGAATGAGGGTAGAAGGCAAGACTTGGGGACCAAGGTTTAATTAATGCAAATCTTTCCATTTAATGCAAATCTCCCAACTAGGCTTAAAATTAAATGCCAAATTAAATAAAATCTTCCACCTCCCTCCTCTATTGCTAGCCTTGGTGTAACCCTAACACATGATTCATGAATCTAGATGATAGAAGACCACACAAGTGTATAATTTCTAGAAACAAAACATCTTGTATTAGTGTAGGATATTTTAATAAAATATTAACACAAAATCAAATAAAATCAAATAAAATCTGATAAAATATGATTTTGATTGTCCTCATCTTATAAAATCTGAAACCATATCTTTATTTCATTAAAATTCGAATTTGTATATATTTATTGTTAAAAACCTAAAATTAGGGTTTAAGGGCATAAAATTAGGGTTTTAGGGCATAAAATCCGAAAATTCATAATTAATTTAGAAAAATCCAAAAATGATGAAATTTAATCTTTATAAATCTGTAATTATATGTATATTTCCCAGAAATTATAAATTTAACATATAACTTTTCAAAAATTGCAATTTAGGACATAGAAAGTTCGAAAATTGTGTTTGAATGTCAAATTTCTCTAGAATTTGGAAAATCATGTAATTTATTCAAAATTGCATCTTCTCCATGCATAAAAGTCTAAAATAATTATTTATATTGTTTTGAAAACTCATAGGTATTTAATAAATGAATTTTCCAAGACTGGTAATTGAAATTCGAAAAATTAGTATTTTACCGTTCAAATTATAAATTAATCTCAAAAGCAGACTAAAATTTGAAAACAACAAGTAATAATAACATTTCCAAGAAGCACAATATTTTAAATCAATTATTTAAATATTAAGGATTACCGGGTCGTTACACCTATAGTGCACCATCCTATTTAACTAATGTGTGTGTATATGGATGAGTGTGTAATCATTGCAATCCTGAATCAAAAGGTGATTGGTTGAATCATGTTTCATCCAAATTCAAGTTATCTA
Source organism: Petrea volubilis (assembly GCA_026212405.1). Taxonomy (NCBI): domain Eukaryota; kingdom Viridiplantae; phylum Streptophyta; class Magnoliopsida; order Lamiales; family Verbenaceae; genus Petrea; species Petrea volubilis. Next base: position 15,248,318 of record CM047878.1, read on the forward strand.
GTTTTCTTGTAATATAATAAGGCCTACATGAGTATTATCAATTAGAACTTGAACAAGGTTAATTACTTACCTGGCAAAGTGACCTTTATCCGAGTGTCAATCTCAAGGCGTCACTCTTATGGTGTCATCTGTTGCTACTCTCCCTCTCGACTACTCCCCCTCGTCTATAATTCTAATGCGCATATATATATATATATATATATATCTTGTTAATATTTAACCCTAAATCTCCAATTAAATATAATGCTCAATTCTAATGTGATTAATCCAATAATCCTAGGCCTAATAATGATAATAATATAAGTCCAATAATCCTAGACTTAATAGGAAAGTCTAATAATCCTAAACTCAAGCGGATTCGGCTACGAATAATAATATTAATAATAGCCATAATAATAATAATAATAATAAAATAATAATAATAATACTAATAATATGTCCTATAACTGGGTTAGGGTATCACAACTTAATGAAGTTGAAATCAATGGAGACTTTTATTTCGCATATCATTCCTCTTAATTCACGAAACAAAAAATCAAAAGGAAGCAAAAATTAAAGTAATGGTTCTCGGACAAGGAAGTACAATGTCTCACAAGCAGGACTCCAAAATTAATACTAGTAGTACTAATAACCATGGAGATGACTAATAAGCTCCCGACTAATGGCCACTATCAAAAAGAAAGAACTTTGTTTTATCTCGTGCTTCAACACTTTCAAAATAATTTGACCATTATTAAAACTTATGTAATAACAAATCTAATGGTTATAGAACTCAACTGAATGTCAATCCTCAAATTGATGAGTTGACCCTACAAACAAACACGATGGTGGCTGCAGTTGAGGAAAAACTCAACTGTACAAGCTAATCATTCAAGTTCCTACAATTTAAGAATGTCGAGGCTGATCTACATGAAAATCGTTTGATTAGGATGACCCGTTTATCATTCTTAAATAACTTTAATATACCCTTGTCGTGTTGCCTATCAATCTGACATGTAGCAGATTTAGCAGACGTGAATGGTTTTGTCAAGAAGGTGAAACAACCATTTCAGGTTGGATATTATCACAGTAAATCTATGGGACGATCTAACAATAGCTGAAAGTCAGTGGCTATAGAAAATTGGCAACTGAGAAACCAATTGTGGGTATTTCAAACTTATAGAGACAAACATACCGAGGTATATATATTTACAAAATTAAAAATAATATAAAATTTATCACATTCAATAATTATACTTTTTAAAGATAGCCTTTTGAGTAAAATAAAACAATTACTTATGTCAATGTGAGCTTCAGCTAAAGTCAACGTAAACAACATCCCTACTCTCAATCCACCTTCTGCAAAGACACAGAACTCTTATGATAAATAGAAAATCAAAAACTCTTCCTTTCTGTATTTTCAATATTTTACAATAGATAAAAAATTATATAATAAAAATAATTGTTTCCTTGACAAATAGGTTGACCACCACGCATGAAACTCATAATTCAGAGAAATCACGGATGGATAAAATGATAAAGGATTCAAATGAAATTACACTCAAACAAGTAATCGATGGGCACCATGCATTACATGGGGCTACCTTAGACAATGAAGCACCATACTATTTAAACCATTATACTAACTTGCTCCTTTCGAGCATATTAATTGTTCTATGAATTTTTTTTATCGCAAAATTTAATAATGTAATTGATTTCATAACATCCAAATACTAACTCTGTTGGCAATTAAAGAATGCATACTATTACTTCAAAGCGATGCTACACAAGGTGGAGAACTTAGCTATGCCATGGTATGAAATTTGTAGCAATTGCACAGGATAAATTTCCAAAACAACAAAGCGATTAGTGCGCAAAAAATACAAATAGAAGGTATGAACAATAAATATATTTAAAGATTGTATATAAAAGCAAGAATAAACTAAAATTTCAAAAATACAAATATCATGTCACACTAAATGTAACTGATGGCAATGAAAGGGCAAAAATGACATTTTTTGATGATGTTCCTGCTATCTATATTGGTTGTCCTATATCTCAATAAATCAACTCTATTAATGAGGTAAACTACAATTAAAAATCATGGTTGGAAATAATTACATAAAACCAACAAATGTTTTAAACTATTGTAGGAACAAGAGTCATTTACCCACTACATGAGTTTGGCGGAAACTACTAAAAACTAATACAACTTTCTTTCCAAGTTTGATAGAAATGTAGAAATTCGCAACGGTATCTTATTTGCAATTGTCAAAGCTATTGGAGACTGAACAAATAAACTCATGAAAGGGATGAAAGGGAAAAAAAAAGCACAACAGCAACAAAAAGGCAAAAGCAAAATCGCGGGCAACAACTGCAAGTCGAGAAAAAAAATCAAAAAAAGCAGCTCGTGATGTAAATAGACAGAAATGTGAATCAAATCTATCAAGAAAGAAAAGGAAAGTGAGTAATAAAAAGTATGGACAAAGACAAAAAGAAAAACAATAATAAATGAAGGACATTTCAAAATGAAGAATATTCCACCTGCAAAATGATGAGCTAGGGATCATTGAAAAAGGTGTTAAAGATAACGAAAAGATTGCAACTTTTTCAAGAGAAAATATGCTACGCACGTGCACCATGCTAGTAAAAACCAAATGTGGGATTCATTGTTAAGGGTGAATAAGAAATTAAAGGGAAAACCAAAACATTCATAGTTGACACTTTGATTAAGTTTAATATTGTGTTCGTTCCCCATGTTAAAGTTACTACATCGAAGGAAGATTATGATAAAATAGGTGTTTTTCGCTAGGCATACATACGAATTTTTTGTGATGCACTTGTAAAGTGGATTGCAAGAATAATGAATGTTTTTACATAGGTTAATGTTCAAAAATGAAAAACACAGCCTGGGCCCGCAAGCCCACCGAATGCATTTTTAAATTGAGTTATGAACAACTTGCTCAAAAGGGATATTCAATGGAAGCATATGAGTTCTTAGGCTAAGCTTAGAAAGCATTCTATTTTTCCTTGATTTTCTGATGCGCGATGGGGTATTACATGCATCACTAGAGGTGGTTCCTACACACATGGCACTTTGCCCTGTAGGCTTAAGAAGTGGCTCTCATGTGCGTAGCACTTTAACCCACACAGCACTTAGCTCCCGATATTTCGGCTGGCGAGCGGCTTTGGTACCATTTGTCACGCCCCGGGCCCGCAAGCCCGTTGAATGTGAGAGTTGCCTCTAAACCTACCGATTGCATCCTTAAATTGGGTTAAAAGTACGAAAAATTCATTTATATAAGATGAGTTCATGACACTCCAATGATAAAAGAGGAAACGATTTAAGCCCAAATAAAAAGTATGTATATTGATAGTTCTCTATAAAACTTGAGTATTGAAAATTGATTTATATTTGGTTGCTTTTATTACAAATAACATTCAAAATGTCATATAAAATTTCACTACTAGAAAACAGCAAAATGGCCACGAATTTTTAGCTAAAAATAAAATCGGTTGCCAACAGCTACGAACCTAACCACGGATTTTGAACCAATACGAAAATACCTAGCCATGGATTTTTCCGTAGCAAAATGTGGAAAAATCCGTGGCCATTTTTTTTTAAATATAATGTTTTTAGCCACGGATAAAGCTGTCGCTAGAAAATATTGAATTGTTTTTTATTTTAAATGTATATGTTAGCCACGGATTTTATCCGTGGCTAAACCTTAATAATTATGTAAATACTTTAGATAGAATTGTAGTGCGTTATTCTTTTATATAGTTTTAGTTTTAAAATAAAAATTTTGACGTGCATTTTTCATACATAATTATTAAATCGCATAAATTTAGTTATCTTAATATTCAAAATTATAGCTTTTTGAGAGTTATTTTATACATTCTCCCAAAATCTTCTTCACTTAATTTAGAAATCAATAAGTTGACAAGAGAATTTTGAAAAAAATTAAAAAAAAATCCGGGGGAAATTTTTCCCCGTATTTTCCCTGATTTTTAATTAAAAAAATAAAAAAAATCGGGGTAAAATTTCTCCCGGATTTCCCCTTGTTTTTAATTAAAAAACTTCAAAAAAAAAACTGGGGGAAATTTTCCCCCAGATTTCCCCCGATTTTTAATTAGAAAAAATCAAAAGAAAAAAAATCGAGGGAAATTTCCCCCTGAATTTCACCCGATTTTTAATTAAAAAAATTCAAAAAAAAAATCAGGAAAAATACTGCCTGAATTCCTCCAATTTGACTCTGGCGGAATATTTCCCCGGAATAGTTCTGCTGGAATCCGGCTTTTTTTCTGTAGTGTTAATTTTTTTTTAATCTTAAATGGCTCACTTAAATCGCCCGATCCCACATTTCGGAAGTCAAAAAGGTTTGAGTCATTTCAAAATCATATTATTTTCATCATGATTATTATATTTTCCCATCTAGAGAGTTAAAAATTACAGTTTGTTTAACGAGAATACGTTTTTCTCTTTCAGTGACGTATATGAATGACTTTGTAGTTCGCTATCAATGTATGGTAAAGTATATTAACTTCTTACAAATTATCAAAAAATGGACTTTACTTGGTATTTCAAACAAATTGATTAGTTTTCATGATGTATTAGTCCAATCGTTCGGTTCCGTCTAACCTAATTAACGAAAACGGCCGAGTCGAAAAAAGTCAACGTATATTTTTTACACTTGGCCACGGAAAAATCCATGGCAAGAAACTAATTTAATTTTTTTTCAAAAAAATTGCCATTAGCCACAGAAAAATCCGTGGCTAGGCCGAAAGTTTTAAATTTTTTTTATTTTAAATAGCTCATTTAAATTGCCCGATCCCACATTTCGGGTCTCAAAAAGGTTTGAGTCATTTCAAAATCATATTAGTTTAATCATAATTATTATATTTTCCCGTCTTATGAGTTAAAAATTACAGTATGCTTAACGAGAATACGTTTTTCTATTTCAGTGATATATATGAATGACTTCGTAGTTTGGTATTAATGTATGGTAAGGTCAATTAACTTGTCACAAATTATCAAAAAATGGACTTTGCTTGGTATTTCAAGCAAACTGATTAGTTTTCAAGATGTATTACTCCAATTGTTCGGTTCCGTCTAACCTAATTAACAAAAAACGCCCGATTCGAAAAAAGTCAACGTAAATTTTTGACTCTTGGCCCAAGGAAAAATCCGTGGCTAGAAAATAATTTAATTTTTTTATACAAAAAATTTTCCTTATGAGTTAAAAATTACAGTTTGCTTAACGAGAATACGTTTTTCTCTTTTAGTAATATGCATGAATAACTTCATACTTTGGTATCAATTTATGCTAAGGTCAATTAACTTGTCATAAATTCTCAAAAAATGGACTTTACTTGGTATTTAAAGCAAATTGATTAGCTTTCAAGATGTATTACTTCAATCGTTCGATTCTATGCAACCTAATTAACGAAAGCGCCCGATTCGAAAAAAGTCAACGTAAATTTTTTACTCTTGGCCCACGGAAAAATCCGTGGCTTGAAAATAATTTAATTTTTTTTAAAAAAAAAATTGCCTTAGCCACGTATTTTTCCGTCGCTAGGCAAAATTTTTTTATTTGTTTACTATTAAATCGCCCGATCCCACATTTCAGGTCTCAAAAAGATTTGAGCCATTTCAAAATTATATTATTTTCATCATAATTATTATATTTTCCCATCGTATAAGTCAAAAATTACAATTTGCATAACAAGAATACGTTTTTCTATTTCAGTGAGATGTATGAATAACTTCGTAATTTGGTATTAATGTATGCTAAGGTCAATTAACTGACTACAATTTGCATAACAAGAATACGTTTTTCTATTAATGTACATTTGGTATTAATGTATGCTAAGGTCAATTTGGTATCAAAAAACGGACTTTACTTGGTATTTGAAGAAATTTGATTAGTTTTCAAGATGTCTTACTACAATTGTTTGGTTCCGTCTAACCTAATTAACGAAAACGCCCGATTCGAAAAAAGGCAACGTAAATTTTTCACCCTTGGCCACGGAAAAAATCGTGGTTAGAAAATAATTTAATTTTTTTATAAAAAAATGCCCTTAGCCACGGATTTTTCTGTTGCTAGGCCGAAAATTTTAATTTTTTTTTATTTTAAGTGGCTCACTTAAATCGCACGATGCCACATTTCAGGTCCCAAAAAGGTTTGAGCTATTTTAAAATCATGTTATTTTCATCATGATTATTATATTTTCCCATCTTATCAGTTAAAAATTACAGTTTGCTTAACGAGAATACGTTTTTCTCTTTCAGTGATGTATATGAATGACTTCGTAGTTCGGTATCAATATATGCTATGGTCGATTAACTTGTCACAAATTATAAAAATAGACTTTACTTGGTATTTCAAGCAAATTGATTAGTTTTCAAGATGTGTTAGTCCAATCGTTCGGTTCCGTCTAACATAATTTACGAAAACGCCCGATTCGAAAAAAGTTAACATAAATTTTTGACTCTTGGCCACAGAAAAATCTGTGGCTAGAAAAGAATTTAATTTTTTTTAAAAAATTGCCCACCCCCCCCCCCCACCCCCCGCCAAGGATTTTTCTGTTGCTAGGCCAAAAAATTTATTTATTTTTTATTTTAAGTGGCTCACTTAAATCGCCCGATGCCACATTTCGGGTCTCAAAAGCTTTGAGTTATTTTAAAATCATGTTATTTTCATCATGATTATTATATTTTCCCATCTTATGAGTTAAAAATTATAGTTTGCTTAACGAGAATACGTTTTTCTCTTTCAGTGATGTATATGAATGACTTCGTTGTTCGGTATCAATGTTTGCTAAGTCAATTAACTTGTCACAAATTATCAAAAAATGGACTTTAATTGGTATTTCAAGCAAATTGATTAGTTTTTAAGATGTATTACTCCAATTATTCGGTTCCGTCTAACCTATTTAACGAAAACGCCCGATTCGAAAAGTCCATGTAAATTTTTGACTCTTGGCCACGTAAATATTCGTGGCTAGAAAATAATTTGATTTTTTGTAAATAAAAATTGCCCTTTGCCATGGATTTTTCCGTGGCTAGGCCGAAAGTTTTATTTTTTTTTATTTTAAATGGCTCACTTAAATTGCCCGATCCAACATTTCGGGTCTCAAAAAGCTTTGAGCCATTTCAAAATCATATTAATTTCATCATGATTATTATATTTTCCCATCTGATAAGTTAAAAAATATAGCTTGCTTAACGAGAATACGTTTTTCTCTTTCAGTGATGTATATGAATGACTTCGTAGTTCGGTGTCAATGTATGTTATGGTCAATTAACTTGTCACAAATTATCAAAAAATGGAATTTACTTGGTATTTCAAGCAAATTGATTAGTTTTCAAGATGTGTTAGTCCAATTGTTTGGTTTCGTCTAACCTAATTTACGAAAAAGCCCGATTTGAAAAAAGGCAACATAAATTTTTGACTCTTGGCCACAGAAAAATCCTTGGCTAGAAAATAGTTTAATTTTTTTAAAAAAAAATTGCCCTTACTCACGGATTTTTTCCGTGGCTAAGCCAAAAAATTTAATGTTTTTTTATTTTAATTGGCTCATTTAAATCGCCCGATCGCACATTTTAGGTCTCAAAAAGGTTTGAGCCATTTCAACATCATATTATGATTATTATCTTTTCCCATTTTATAAGTTAAAAATTACAGTTTGTTTAACGAGAATACATTTTTCTTTTTCCGTGAGATAAATGAATGACGTCGTAGTTCGGTATCAATGTATGCTAAGGTCAATTACCTTGTCACTAATTATCAAAAAATGGACTTTACTAGGTATTTCAAGCAAATTGATTAGTTTTAAAGATGTGTTACTCCAATCGTTCAATTTCGTGTAACCTAATTAACGAAAACGCCCGATTCGAAAAATGTCACCACAAATTTTTGACTCTTGGCCACGGAAAAATCCGTGTCTAGAAAATAATTTAATTTTTTTTAAAAATAATTTAGTTTTTTTTCTAAAATTGCCCTTAGCCATGCTTTTATTCGTGGCTAAGTACAATTTTTTTTTAAAATCTGCTGGCTTAGCCACTGATTTTTTCGAGTCTATGTCAATTTTTTTTTTTAAAATGCCTCGCTTAGCTAAGTGTTTGTATATAACCAACACTTAGTCATTTTCAGATCTTATTTTTCTTCTCTTCCCCGAAGGTACCCTAACACCCCACCCCCCCCCCCCTTGCAGCCCAGTAACCCCTCCCACCCCCTTCCCAAAGACACACATACACTTTATTGTTATTTTTAGCTTTTTATTTTATTCGTTTAGATGAAATTTTAATTTTATTTGTTGTTCTAGTGTATTTGGCAATATTTGTAGGTTGATATTATATACATAATTTGTGGAGGTGAAGTTTGAACAAGGTATGAATTGTTATGATTTTTGTTGAGGTGAATTTTATTTCAAACAAGTTTAGATTATAAATTGTTATATATGAATTAGTTTGTTCGAATTAGCCATTGTTATCAACATGTTTGGATTATGGATTGTTGTGAACAAATTTTGAATATGGATTATTATGAACAAGTTTGTTTGGATTATGGATTAATGTTATGAACAATATTGTTTGGATTAGGGATTTTTATGAACAATTTATGTTGGGGTGAATTTTGTTGTTGAGGTGGGGTTAAAATTGGGTGAAATATGTTTGATAGGAAGCAGGTTGAACAATGTTTGAAATAATTTGCTTCGTTTTAAGTCTTTACGGATTATGCCATTAATGAAGCATGTTGAACAAATATTAATGAAAAACTTGTTCTATCTAGATATCAAGTCTAGCAGTTATGTTAACTTACCTTCGTTTTATGTTTACAAAATATGGATATACAAAAAATTTGAGGTTGGATGTATAGTAGGTTAACTGTTGATAGAAAAAATTACACCAAACAGTTTATGAATGGTCTTAATCAGTTTATTCAATTCGCAACTACACAACCGTGGTATATAGCTAATAAAGGCCTTATTAGATATCCGTGTTCAAAGTGTACTAATAGGAAATCTAAGGATACTAGTAATGTGCGTTGCGATTTGATGAAATTTGGGTTTCAACCTAAGTATTGGTATTGGACTTCACATGGTGAGTTAGCTCCTGAAACTCAAAATGGAGAACTTGGTGGTGCTAGTTCTTCGAATCAGGCTAATTTTCCATATGGACTAAATAATTACGAGAATTTGATATATGATGCTATGGGTGTGAATTCATTTCAGCATTGTATGCATTATCGTCCCCATTCGAATGTCGAAGTGAGTTATGACACCGAGATTGAGCGAAACAATGAACAATATTCTAATATGCAAGCTCAACAGTTTTATGACATATTAGAGGATGCGCAACGACCATTGTGGCCCGGTTGAGACACTTAGACGGAGTTATCAATGACTCTTCAAATGATGTCATTAAAGTCCGACTACAATTTATCTTAGGGTTGTTTTGATCGAATGGCAAAACTTGTGAAGTCATCAAATCCATCAGATAATCATGTTCCTAACAACTATTATGAAGCAAAAAAAATAGTTAAGAAGTTTGGTTTAACATCGGTAAAGATTGATTGTTGCATCGAGGGGTGTATGTTGTATTATAGTGAATATTCATGTTTAGAGGATTGTAAGTTTTGTAGGCATCCAAGATTTAAACCATCAAAGAGAGGTAGTAGGAATCGTGTTCCTTACAGAAGGATGCACTACATGCTTCTTATTCCAAGATTGAAAAGGTTGTATGCTTTTTTCAAAATCAATTGATCAAATGAGGTGGCATCTTGAGCACAGAGGAGAGCCTGGTGTTATTTGTCATCCATCTGATGGTCTGGCATGGAAACTTTTCAATGAAAAGCATTCTGAATTTGTTGTTGAGCCACGAAACATTAGGTTTGGATTATGTGCTGATGGATTTAATCCATTTAATCATACTTCATTGAAGCAATACTCGTGTTGGCTCGTGATTGTTACTCCATACAACTTGCCGCCAGAATTGTATTTCACTATACCGTATATGTTTTTGACATGCTTAATTCCAGGGCCACGTAACCCGAAAGAAAGGATTGATGTGTACTTGCAACCTCTAATTAACGAGTTGAAAATTCTGTGGTTAGAAGAAGTTGAAACGTATGACATTTCCAAAAGGCAGAATTTTCATTTACGGGTCGCCTTAATGTGGACAATCAATGACTTTCCCGTATATGGGATGTTGTCGGGATAGATGACATCGAGTCAATTGACTTGTCCTATATGTATGCGACAAACAAAGGCATTCAAACTGAAAAATGGTGGGAAGATTTCTTAGTTCGATTGTCATCGTTAGTATTTGCCTAAGAATCACCCACTTAGAGAAAACAAAGATGAATTTTCAAAGGATACCATGAACGATCAAACCCTCCGTCAGTAATGACAGACAATCAGATTTGGAAAGAAGTGCATGGAATGTCGAAAGTTACCAATATGCCAGTCAAGTATCCAAAATTGCAGGGATATGGCCTGTGACATCCCCCTCGCTAGGATCTTCTAATATGAGTAGGGCTCACTCAACGGTCTTGCTGAGGGCTTTTTTTTTTTCGAGTGGTATCAGATACTTGCATACTTATTTTACCCAATAACAAAATTGCGATAAAATAAACACGCAATTGACATAAATAGAATTAAATGGTAATAATCTATCAAAGTACAATACTTTAAATAGCGAGCTTATGTTTTCCATTTAACTAGCAAAATTTTTATACATAATAAAGGCCTATATACAAATGACTTGTGACACCCCGACCGCCTTAACCGAGTTCCCTCAATCTAATTTCCTGAAACTGAGGCAATGAACAAAAAGAAACAAGGGGTTAAGTCCAAATGACTTAGTGATGCCAAATATAGATAAGTATATATGCAGAAAATAAGATCCATAAAACCAATAAAGTAATGAATCACGAAAAAGTGCATTGTAGTATGAAGAGCGTACATACAAACTGAACAAGAAGGATAGTGAGCCATGAACGGAATCTCCAACCTTATGACTACCCAAAACGGATAAACATAACAGAAACCCTTATGCCTCCCTTATCAAGGAGCGACCTCGACATTAAACTGGACGGAGATGTATCACGCGTCCGTACAATACATCGCTCCATGGCGTCTATCATAATTGGACCAAACAAAACATTTTTTGGGAGTTGCCGTATTGGAAAGACAATGTGGTTCACCATAATTTGGATGTAATGCACATCGAATTTTTTTTTTCGACAACATACTCAATACTATCATGGATATTAAAAATAAGACAAAGGATAATAAGAAGGTAAGATTGAATTTAGTTGAGTGTTGCAGGCCGCCTGAGTTGCATTTCAAATGATGGCCAATGGTAAGGTGCTAAAACTAAAAGGTAGTTACACTTTGACAACCGAACAAAAGCACGATTTATGCACATTTGTTCAAGCTTTGAAGATGCCTGATGGTTATGCATCAAACTTGGGAGCTTGTGTTGATCAATCAAGACTCAGGTTGTACGGTATGAAGTGTCATGGTTGTCATATGTTCATGCAACGTTTAGTCACGATAGCATTTAGCGCACTTTCACAAAATGTTTGGAAGCCTCTAACTGAAATAAGTCAATTCTTCAGAGATTTGTGTTGCACAGAGCTTTGCGAGGAAAGTTTGTCACAATTGGATAGGAATATCCCTTCGATTTTGTGTAAATTAGAATGCATTTTTTCTCCAGCATTTTTTGATTCCATGGAACACTTGTCAATATATTTGCCTTTTGAAGGGGTGATGTGTGGATCTATTCAATATAGGTGGATGTATCCATTCGAGGGGTAAATATTTTTTTAAAGATTTGCCTATCACTATTTTTGTTTTTTGAGATCCCAAATGAATTTGTAACTTTCTCGTATAAAATACGATTATAGGTTCCTACATGACTTGAAAGGTATGGTGAAGAATCGAGCAAGGCTAGAGGGCTCAACATGTGAGGCGTACTTAAATCAAGAGTCGTCATACTTCATATTGTATTATTTTGAAAGCCACATTCAGTCGAAGAGTACAATAGTTAGGCGTAATGAGAATGATGGAAGTGCTGAAGAGATACCCTACACATTGTCTATCTGCAATCAAGCTAGTAAGCCCGGTGGTAAATGCGACGGGCGATTTTTGAGTGATGACGAGTTGAGAAAGTCCGCAATACGCGTTCTTATTAATTGCGACGAGGTCGTGCCTATCATCGAGTAAGTATGTAATGACTAATATTAATTTGTTAATAAATTCAATAAATTCTAACTCCTAAAATGTCTATTTCAATATGTAAAATGTATAGGTTGTCAATTCGGTACAATTGGCTAAATTTAACCGATCAAGAAGTGGAGGAGTCGTTCGAGGAGAATTTTGTAGAATTGTTTGAACAATATGTAAGTACTTTATTAATTAAAATAAAAAATTTACATATAAACATTTGTTATAAATATTATGACAGTGTAATTATTTATGTAGGTTCATGATCCCAAAAATAATATCGCTAATCAAAATTTACATGATTTGGCGTGGGGACCAAATTGTAAGATTAAAACATGGTGAAGATACATTGTGAATGGATATACCTTTCATGTAGACGAGAACGCACAACGTATGAACACTTATAATGTTGGTGTTCCTGTTCGGGCCGACGGATCCACAAATTTCTATGGCATGCTTAAAGAAGTGATTCAGTTAGAGTATCCCGGTTTACCTGAAAAAAAGGTTGTCTTATTCAAATGTCATTGGTTTGACTCCGTTTCTAAGAGGGGTATGAAGATATACCCGCAATATGGCATTGTAGAGATCAAATTTAATGAGAGATACCCAAACGATGATCCGTTCATTATTGCAGAACATGCATCTCAGGTATATTATGTACCGTATCTAGGCACAATGAGGGATAAATTGAACTGGCATTTTGTAATTAAAATTAGACCACGAAGTAGAGTAGCCAATCAACAAATTGTTACTGATGATTTGTTGCAAGAATCTTCACCCATTGAGAATTCTGTGTTCGATAATGAACCTATAGGTCTTTGGGTAGATGCTGATGGTCGAAGAGGTGATTTTTGACAGTAATGCATTGCATAATGAACTTGAAGATGATTAGATACAAGAAGAAGCGAACGAGTATGACGATGACGAGGAGGATGAATTTGATGATGAAATTGATGACGACGACGACGAAGGAGATGATGCGATTGAATATGACGATGATGATGAAGATGAAGTTGATGAGAATGAAGATGATGAATAGGATTCATATTTTAATTGTTGATGTACTTGATGTTTGCGATTTATTGTCATGGATTCTTGTGTGAATTGTTATTATGTAGTTGATGCTTGTGAATTGTTATTTTGTAATTATTCACAATTGATGTGTGGTCAATTGTTGTGCACTTTGCTAACATTTTATTAATTTTCTCGATTATTTGTTGAGAATTCTGAAACAAATGGCCCGGAGATCGAAAAAAGGCAAAGAGAAAGTATCGGACTCAAGGTCTAACCGGCATATGCCTCCACCGACTAATCTGAACATCAATTTAGGTAGCTTGAGATCAGGTTCTCCATCCCCTGCCTTAGGGTCCGCCCCATCGACGCCGATGAATGAAGACCAATCCAATGACATGTCTCAAAATAGTGGTACCGGTGGGTATCAGATTCTAATAATGCTACGAGGAAAATAGTAAGTGAATTGATTTATATAATTTTGCTATCTTATCAATAAATAGATATCTATTCTATATATTTTTTGTGTATTGTAATGTATAATTTTGTTTTTCCACTTGTACAATAGGTTTGACTTCGAGGAGAAATGTATCGAAGAGATTGGTCGGATAATTGAGAATGGTTTCAAGAGACCATAGCCTACTTGGAAAAAGGTCCCGATAGAACACTACTTAAGGTCAAGTTTTTATTAATAAAAGGCAAAATACACGAGAAAAGCAAGTATTTTTTTCTGTATTTCCCCTATTTCAATAATAAACTTATATTGTTACATAAAGAAATGGGTTGTCTTAACTAATATATGCTTATATCTTTAACTTATATTATTAGCTTTCAATATTTAAGTGTAATTGCTATGGTAGATAGGCGAGAAAAATAACTATTCATTCTTACCATGTTCTAGTTTTCTTATTTACTGCTATGAAACTAAAAATTGAGAGGAAAATGAAGTACAAAAAATAAGTTTTTCTACCTACAAAAACACTAGAAAACATTTATGTAACGCCTTCAATCACAATAATATAGCACCCAAATTAAAAAGAAAATTCAAATGTAAACTTTGCTTATAATGCCCTCAATTCCAAATATATGTTATAACCAAATTAACACAAAATTCCAAGTAAACCTCAAATACAACAATAAATTCCAGATATAAAATCCAAAAGTGGACAATTGACTGCACTAATGGATGGGCTTGGCACATTCAGATCATTACCTACAATCTTTTGGAATCAAATTAAAGTATCATTCTCGCATGCTCTCCCTTAGGTGAGTAAAAGTCCTTCTTGGCGAGCATCGCTCGTTTCAAGAACCTATGGAGGAAGAATTTAAAATATAAGCAAAATGCTCAATGAAATCGACAAGTGCTCAAGTGTGAAGACTTTTGAATCATGATCAAAATGCAATAATTAGATTAACAATACATACACACATTACAATCAAATGTATGAAAGCAGTAAAATGAGTAGGATATGACTGATATTTGCTAATACTGTCAACCTTATTTCATCAAAACAATAACAAGCTTTATCACTCCGGAAAAAAAGTGACCTTTCCTAACAAGAGACATGCCCAGGAACATGGCAATCCTACGGTCCCATCTTATCATGATGGCTCCGGTGCATGCACGTACGGGGGATAGACATTTGAGGAGGACAAACAAATCGGCAAGCCTAATACTGCCAAATAGTTTGTGCCACACTCATGTCTAAAAGAGCCCAATGATCATTCACAAGCACAACACGATCAAGATTTCAATCACTTTCTCAGTAAATAGTTTTATGCACTAGTGAGATTAAGTACTACACCCGACCAATATCCATAACACTTCAATCATAATGTCATGATGGCATGTTTAAACAATGCATTACTCTATCAATGTGATAAATATGATGCCATACAAGCCGTTGATAAAGTTCAACTATAACATAATCATTTTATTTAAATACTATTAAAATGCAATATTTCATATATCACATACTTCGTCTACTTTTTTGAATATAATATATAGTTGAGTTGCGATTCTCACTTTGTTACCCAAACTCAATTTACTAATTTGGTATTCAGGTTCTTCCTTGAGCTCGAGCTCGTTACCTATATAATCTAAATTTACTCAAATCTGTCTAATACTTCTATAATGTTTCTATTTATTAGTCTCTTATAACCAGTTGACTTAACATGCGACATCTATTAATGTCACCAATATTGTTCCAATTCAACTCTAAAAATATTCGATTTAGTAAATTCCAATATAATTCAATATATGAACCTTTATCAAATATTGTTATGTAAGTCTCACTAAGTTCCAAACTCCAAAAGTCCAAATCATTAAGCACAGCTTGATCAAATTAACATATTTACTTTACTCATAAGCTATTCTTCATTATTTTAACCCTAATAAATCCATTAATATTTAACGCCTACTTATTCAAGCCTAAGATATCACTTTCATTTTCAAGTCCAAAAGTAATAAGGTCCAATATATCCAATTGATTTAGATAATTAAGGCCTAAATATATAAATATATGGCACTAGAGTTCATATCGCATTAAAAACCAAAAGGAAAATACCACTAAAAGTTGATTTGGGCCTAAGAGAATACCCAAATTGGGTCCAGACCATAACCCAATCAAAAGATACCAATTCTAGGGCTGTTAATGGAGCGGATTTTAATCCGAATCCGATCCGAGTCCGATCTGAATTTTAGCATATTCGATCGATTAAAATATTCGATGGATCAGATCCGATAATAAATATCCGTAATCCGAAATAAATGGGTTGGATTTGGAATCAAAGAGTCCGATCCGTTAAAGATCCGAGTCCGAGTTTTTATAATATATTTTACTAAATTTATACATTATATATAATATAATAGTAGTAGAGATACTTCAATAAAATGTAATATATGTGCCATTGTAATTAATAATATACTATTTATTATTTTTCAAGATATTTTTTTTAACAAAATATTGTATAGTTTTCATGTATTTTCTAAAATATTTTTCTACTTTATTTAATTTTATTTTTAAGGTAAAGGGATTTTTTTTCTTTCTTTTTTATAAAATACTAACTAATTAGTCTAGATATTAAAGATCTCTATTATATACACTGTGGAAGCGTTGGGGTGGGGTATTTTTCTAAATTTTTTATTTTTTATTTTTTTTAAGAAAAAAACTTGTATTATTTTTGTTTATAGTAATTTTTAAAAATTCATATTAGCTTATCTCTTATTCAATTTATTTATTATGTTTTCAATCATTTGATCTTAAGATATATATATTCTCTCAAAGTTAAAGATCTCTAAAATTATAATAATCTTTCAGAGAGCAATTTACAATATGTACTTATGTACAAAAATTACATTATTGTTTAATCAATAATTTAAAGTTGATAATTGTCATTCATAGATTGATCGCTTAGGAAATTACATTATGATCTTAAGAGATTATTCTAAAACAAGAGAATTATGCTAAAAAAAAAAAGCAAGATAGTAGAATCTCTTAAGCAATAGATTGATCACTTAAAAGATAGGCCCGAACGGCCGTCCATTTTTTGACGGCCTGACCGTTTAAGAGATTATACTACATAATAGAATAACATAATCTCTTAAACAATCAAGTGGCCTTTTAAGCGGTTTAGTTAGAAAAAAAGAATATCTCTTAAGAGATAGATTAATCGCTTAGGAGATTGGTCCAAACGACCATCCATTTTTTAATGGCCTGACCGTTTAAGAGATTATGCTACATAGTAGAATAGCATAATCTCTTAAATAATCGAGTAACCGTTTAAACGATTTTGTTGGAAAAAAAAAATCTCTTAAGAGATAGATTGATCGCTTAGGAGATTACATTATAATCTTAAGAGATTATTCTAAAATAAGAGAATTATGCTAAAATATATAGACAATATTAGTATATTATAAGAGTATACCTTACGTAACTCTATCTTTTATAATCTTTTGTAATATAGATATCATAGATACATTATAATGATCATTATAATAATATATTCATGATAAGATCATTATGATTATTACATAGAATCATTATGATAAGATTAATTGATATCTATATTTTCATTAACTATACATATATATATATATATATATTCTCTACAAATTAAAGATCTCCAAAATTATAATGATTATAACTATCTTTTATAGTATAAATTAACATTATAAATATATTATATAATGATATTTACCATGATCATTATAATAAAGAAATCATGAGTATATTATAATAGTCATAATGATACTCATAATGATTCAATATAATAGTCATAACGATATTTTATAATATAGATATAGACATTATGAATATATTATAATGATCGTTCTTATGGATTTGATCTATTATTTTCTAAAAGTATTATAATAAATAGTTCAAAATGAATTTATGCCAATATTTTCCAAAAAAATAATAGCATCACTTAAACGATTGAGTGATTGATAAAGAGATTATTTTAAAATAAGAGAATTGTTTAAACAATTGAGTGATCGTTGAAGAGATTATGCTAAAAAAAAGCGATCTAGATAGTAGAATCTCTTAAGCAATAGATTGATCGCTTAGGAGATAGGCCCGAACGGCCGTCCATTTTTTGACGGCCTGACCGTTTAAGAGATCATGCTATATAGTAGAATAACATAATCTCTTAAACGATCGAATGGTCATTTAAGCGGCTTTGTTAGAAAAGAAAATATCTATTAAGAGATAGATTGATGACTTGGGAGATTGGCCCGAACGACCGTCCATTTTTTGATGGCCCGACCGTTTAAGAGATCATGCTATATAGTAGAATAACATAATCTCTTAAATGATCGAGTGGTCGTTTAAGCGCTTTTGTTAGAAAAAAGAATATCTATTAAGAGATAAATTGATCGCTTAGGAAATTAGCCCGAACGGCCGTCCATTTTTTGATGGCCCGACCGTTTAAGAGATTTTGCTACATAGTAGAATAATATAATCTCTTAAACGATCGGGTGGCCTATTTAAGCGATTTAGTTAGAAAAAAAAAAAGAATATCTCTTAAGAGATCATTTTATAGCTTAAGAGATTGGCTTGAACGGCCATTTATTTTGTCACGGTCTTGGTGTTTTGTTATTTTTGCGAGTTAAGTTATTTTTAATTTGACCCTCGAACATAAGTTAAGTTATTTATAATTCGACCCCCATTCAAATTTTTGGATAAATAAGTACAATTATTTGCCCTAATTAGTACCACGTCATAAATTCAACCCAAAAGAAAATGAAAATATAATTTGAGGGTTAGTTTCTTAAATAAAAACTTGAAGGGTCTTATGGGCTAAATTTTCTCAATTCAAACATACAAAATTACCCCTCTAGCTAATATACATGTGGTGTAGTTTTAAAAAAAGGGGAAAAGTTTGTGATTTTTTTTTTTTTTTTGATAATAAAAGTGTGTGAATTATTTATTGAAATCGGATCGGATCGAATTTTTTTATCGGATCTCGGATCTATTTCGAATTCGGATTCGGTAAAATGAATGAAAATCCTATAGGGTTTCGGGTCGGATTCGGTTGCAAGTACTTGTTATCGGATTCGGATCCGGATTACTCTGATTTGCTCCAGATCCGATCCATTGACAGTAATCTTAAATATTTGGTCATCACCACTGCCATCAGATCATAGCCCGCACGCCTTCGCTAGAAAATTTTTGGCATTGCCACCGTGTTAGTCTTACCAAGAGGAACAAAAACATCAATCAATTTTATGAAAACCCACACGGTTTGAATCTAATGACACAAAACCCAGCAAAAAACCCTGATTTGCGTCACCACTTTCTTCTCCGAAATTCGACATTCTCCACCACTTATTTCATAAATTGAATTTTCCAATAGCTTCACCATGTCAAATTCCTCAAGAACCACCAAGAAATTATCGAAAAAAGTCGCTGAAAGTGGAGGCCCAGCTCCACCACCACGTTGCCACCACTGTTGCCGTATTTTAGGCCACCGAAACACCAAAACACCCCTACGGATACGTTTCTCTTGTCAAGATGATCGATTTAGTATATTTATTGATCTGATTTGGTAAAGAAACAATAGATTTCTTGTCAATTGTATGTTAATGGTGTATGCGTGGGTTTTCTTGTATGTATATGTGTATACGTTAGCTTGAAGAAGAAAGAAGAAAAAAAAATTTGACTTATACCACAATATTTTCTAAATTTGTAAAAGGATCCTCGTAACTGTTAATTGCCTCAAATTTGACCCCCTCAACTTCCAAAATTCTTCAATCAAGTCCGAATTTATCCAATTAGGTCTCACGACTTTATTTTATTGCATATAGGCACATGATATTTAGAATTATGTACAACCAACTCTTAAATCCTTTTCAATTGGGTCCCTAAACTCTCAATATGTAACAAAAATACCACTGATCAATTTTTCTCCAGTCATGATGCAAATGTCTGGTGTTACAATTCAGATGTTGTATTATGTTTTTGTGGGAAAATACTTACAATTAAGTGCTCTTGATGCCAACCCCAATAGATGATTTTTTGCTGTGAGGTTTATACTATGCTTTCTCCTATTTTTTTCTTTTGAGAAAACGTCTTCTTGTTTTATTTCCTAATTTTTTGTGTTAGAATAATTGAATAAGTTTGGTGGGGTTTTTTTTTTCATATTTTGAATGGTATCAAGAAAAAAAACAAAAGAAGACAACATTTCATGTTCTTTCCTACTGGTTTTGTTAAATTTTCTTTGTCAAATTTTATTTTTCATTTTTCACATTTTCTACATTCCACTTTACAAGTTCATTACAACAAGATATTTTTCTACCTATTAGTAGTCTTGTTGGAAGTGCACTACTAGAAAACGCGGTTTTGGCCACGGATTTTTAGCTACGGATGAAATCGATTGCCAATAGCTACAGTAATGACCACGGATATAAAAAAAATGAAAACATATGGCCACGGATAAATCCGTGGCCAAATATCCACAATTCCGTGGCCATTTCAATTTATTTAAAAGAAAAACATAAATAAATAATTTTTTTTTAAAAAAAAATTTGGACTTATCCGTGGCCAATAAATAAATTTATTTATTTATTTTAAATTTGGACTTGGCCACGGATTTATCCGTGGCCAATAAATAAATTAAATTTTTTTTTAAAGTTTGGACTTGGCCACGGATTTATCCATGGCCAATAAATAATTTTTGTTTTAAATTTGGACTAAATCCGTGGCCAATAAATAATTTTAATTTTTTTTAATTTTAAATGACTCTCTTAAATCGCCCAATCCGACATTACAGGGTACCAAAAGGTTCGAGTCGTTTCAAAATCATATTATTTTCATCACGCTTATTATATTTTCCCATCTTATGCGTTGAAAATTACAGTTTGCTTAGCGAGAATACATTTTTCCTCTTTCGGTGACATATACGAATGACTTTGTAGTCCGGTATCAATGTATGCTAACGTCAGTTAACTTGTATAGGAATTATCAAAAATGGACTTTCAAGTAGATTGATTAGTGTTGAAGTTCTATTGCTCCAATCGTACGGTTCTGTCTAATCTAATTAACGAAAATGCATGATTCGGCAAAGTAGACATGAAGTTTTGAACATTGGCCACGGATTTATCCGTGGCCAATAAATAAATTTAATTTTTTTTTAAATTTGGACTTGGCCACGGATTTATCCGTGGCCAATAATTAAATTAATTTTTTTTTATTTGGACTTGGCCACAGATTTATCCGTAGCCAATAAATAATTTTAATTTTATTTTATTTTAAATGACTCGCTTAAATCGCTCGATCCGACATTACGGGGCACCAAAAGGTTCGAGTCATTTCAAAATCATATTATTTTCATCACGGTTATTATATTTTCCCATCTTATGCGTTGAAAATTACAGTTTGCTTAGCGGGAATACATTTTTCTCTTTCGGTGATATATACGAATGACTTCAAATTTATTCAATTTATTTAAACATTTAATCCTTTCAATCAATTCAATTAGTGAATTATATATAATTGTAATACTATATAATTTGATAACTTAATCAATTTATTTAAACATATGAGTCGAATATTTTGTTTTATATTCTCTTAATAGCTAATCGGTCAATTGTATTTTGAAAGTATTGATCTAATGATGGCACTATATTTTCAAATTTGATTGATTTTATTTTTTCAATTACACTAAATTTAAGTAAATAACTTGATAGTTTGACGTACAATGAATAAGATCATTTTAATTTCTTAAATTGAGTCAAAATAATCGATGAAAATTGTCAAATTTTTATAAGGTCAAAGTTATAATTTTTTTAATTTTGATTTTGTATCCCATAATTATCTGTGGATAAAAGTAAAATTAGAAAGAATTATAATTTGCACGATTTAATATATCTTAAATAAATCATAATAAGTATGAATTAATAAAATATATTCACATATAGATATAAATTAGTAAAATTTGATAACAAACTTCAATATATAAATGTATATAAATATTCTTAGCGTGGCCAAATCCATGGCCAAATCCTTGTTTTCTAGTAGTGGTGGACTTTGTCGAGCCTCTAGTTTTAGACCCAGCATGGAATAATTGGCCATAGATGCAGTTTATTGAGAGTGTTACACACATCTATGCATTATTTAAGGTCTAGTTTTTATTAATAGAAGGCAAAATAGGATGCAATTTCTACTAAGTTTTAGGCCTTATTTGCATTTATTTTGGAAGTCTTTGGATTATAAAATAGTTAAATTCACGTTGAAATGATGTTCTGCATGTTTTACGAAAACATTTATAGAAAAAAGTGCAAAAAAGACCATAACATTCTACATCATTTTTTAAAACAATCGCTTCATCAATATCAGAGATTTTAGCCAATTTGGTCCCATACCATATATTCGCTAGCCGATTTTGTTCCAAATTTTTTTTTTAGCCAAAATAGTCAGACTAGATAGTACCCTCTCTCCAAAATGGTCCCTCCGTTAAAAACTAACGGGAAACGCACGTGCAACTCGCGTGCACCGTTAATTTTTAAATGGAGGGAGTTACACGTGGACTACTTTAATCAATTTTGAAAATTTGGGACCAAATCAGCAAGCGCTTCTATACGATGAGACTAATTTGGCTAAAATGTATATTTAATTTTAATCATGACTTGATGCATAATTGATTCCTCATCCAAATCCAAGGACTAATTAAATCACGTTATAAGCTTGGAACATTCTTAATTCTTTTATTCAAACTTAAGAATTTTCATGTGGGATGGGTTTGTCAGTAAACTCATTCTCTAACGATCTCCCATTTATACATACAAGTGTTACTACACTTGATGTCAATGAAACAATACATCTCTCATTTGAAATAGTCATAAATGTAAGTCTTTTAATGAGCCAAGTCGATACCACACTCCCAGTTAGACTCAATAACTTTGAGTAATTTTGATCAGGTTTTATAGATTTCTTTCAAGACTTTGAGTAATCTTTAATGTGATCATGTAAATTCATC
Organism: Petrea volubilis; assembly: GCA_026212405.1. Taxonomy (NCBI): domain Eukaryota; kingdom Viridiplantae; phylum Streptophyta; class Magnoliopsida; order Lamiales; family Verbenaceae; genus Petrea; species Petrea volubilis. The sequence goes on from CM047878.1 coordinate 15,271,019, forward strand.
CACAAACATTAAATATAAATAATATAACTAGTGTTATGCAATGAAGATTGCCAAAAAATATTAAACGTTTGTGATTGAATCTCCATGATTACATTAAAGCCGTGAGACTTAGCTTCCCATAGAGATGAAAATCTTGAAACAAGTCTGTAAAACGTGATCAAAATTACTCAAACTTATTGAGTCTAACTTAGAGTGGGGTGTTGACTTGACTTATTAAAAGACTTGCATTGGGACTATTTCAAATGGGAGATGTATTTTTTCGTGGACATTGAGTGTAGTGACACTTGTTTGTATAAATGGGTGCTCATTAGAGAATGAGTTTATTGAGAATCCCATCCACATGAAAATTCCTAAGTGGGAATAAAAGAATTAGGAATGTTCCAAGCTTATAACGTGATTTAATTGGTCATTGGACTTGGATGAGGAATTAATTATGTATCAAGTCATAATTAAAATTAAATATACATTTTAACAAATTAGTCCCACAGTACAAAAGCGCTCGCTGATTTGGTCCCAAAATTTCAAAATTGATTAAAGTAGTCCTACGTGTAACTCCTTCTATTTAAAAATTAACGGCGCACGTGAGTTGCGCGTGCATTTCCCATTAGTTTTTAACGGATGGACCATTTTGTAGAAAGAGTACTATCCAGTGGGACTATCTTGGCTAAAAAAATTTTGGGACAAAATCGGCTAGCGAATATATCGTATGGGACCAAATTGACAATTATCTCTTGATATCACCACAAATTTTGAAAGTAATATTCTGAACCATTTTTTAAAAACTATTGCTTAATCGACATGTAACATCGCTTTATCGATATCACCACAAATTTTAAAAGTAATATTCTGTATCATTTTTTAAAAAACAGTCACTTAATCGACATGAAATATCGCTTCATTGATATCACCACAAATTTTAAAAGTAATATTTTGCACCATTTATTTAAAAACAATCGCTTAATCGACATGGAATATCCTCCAAGTAAGAAAGTTAAATACAAAGGATCACTTGAAGAGATCAGACAATCGATCAAGTGATCATGAGTATCTAACACATATCGCTTAAGCGATGCAACTTGATCAGTTCAAACGATTACGCACATAATGTGGAAAACGCCAAGAGCTTTTAATTATTGTTTTTTTAATCTAGTTACCTATAAAATCCGCTTGTTGGGCTAAATAGTGAAAAATACAAAGAATCGCTTGAAGAGATCTGCCAATCGATTATGAGTATCTAACACATATCGCTTGATCGACGCAATGTGACCGCTTCAAATGATTATGCACATGATGTGGAAAATGCTAAGGGATTTTAGTTATTTTCTTTGAATCTATGTACTTATATCATTAAAATAGCGAAATATCATATTTTATGCTGTAATTTGAAAATTGGAAAAATTCCAAAATACCCCCTTGTGGTTTCGAAAATTGGCTAAAAGCCCCCTTGTGGTTTAAAAAATGCAAAAAACACCCCTGTGTTTTATTAGAGCCTGTACACTCTCCCCCTCCGTTAGTTCATGATTGACGGCGTTAAATTTATTCTGAGATGCCCGTTTTGGCCCTCTCAATAAGAGCCATTGGATCTTAACTTAAAAAATAAACGGCTCAGATTGATTCTTAAATATAAAAAAATATAATATTTAAGTAAAAATTATAAACTAAATATAGATAATATAAATTATTTATAAAAGAAATAATATATAAACAAAAACATATTAAAACACACACACACACACACAAAATAACATGTCTCTCCCTCTCCCCTCTCTCTCACTCTCTCTCTCTGTCTCTATCTCTGTGAAGCTACCGTCGGCTCACTTGAAGAAATCGTCGGAAAAATGAGATGATGCTGAGAGCCGCCGTTGTCTCACCCCGCCGTCGCCACGCACCGTCTTCTTCCTTGAGCCACCGCCTTCGTCACCGCCATTATCGCCTCGATTGTCATCGTCTTTGTCACGCCCCGAATCCGAGACGCGGCACGGCAATGCCCCTTAGCCCAAAAGGACTTAGAGACACCAAGCCACGGAAGTCAGAACATACCAAAACTATAAAATATCCATTAAAAACCTTAGTCGAACATTGCAACGAAAACGATAATAATTTTAGCTGTTACACTCCAGCTTAAAACATAAATAGAAAACCAGTCTACAATAGTCTCCAAAAATCAAAGTCTTAACAGAAGATGACGTAACTAAATAACATTGACTATAATCTCTAGGCAAAGGTGACTTCCATTGAATCACCAATCCCAAAATTGATCCTTATCACCTTTCTCGATACTATCCTCTGCAAAATAGTTATTAGTGGTGTGAGCGCACTCACCCAGTAAGGGATCTCTTGACCCTCTGTTGGATTTGAGCAAGTTACATACATATACAACAGAAAAAATCATATTTGTAACACAGACAAGTTTCAAAATCAAGGCTTTACAATTTCAAATAGCAAAACAGATAACAGAGCACAATCAAACAAATTCATTTATATATCCATGCTCATGAATATTCGAAATCTCTATTGGCCAACTTGATCAAGCCCTAACTATAACCCCGTTAGGTGGGTTCGGACACCACTATTATTACCCGTAGGAGGGCCTTAACTACAACCCCGTTAAGTGGGTTCAGACACTACTATTATTACCCGTAGGAGGGTCTTAACTACAACCCCGTTAAGTGGGTTCAGACACTACTATTATTACCCATAGGAGGGCCTTAACTATAACCCCGTTAAGTGGGTTCGGAAATTGCTACTGTACCCCGTAGCACGATCAGAAATTTCGAAACTCGTTCCTTCCGATAGAATTCCAAGTATTCAGAGCATGATCATATATACACATATAGCACAACATAAAATCACTTTTAACTTTACATAGAGAAAATTCATAAAATAGCATGCTCAAATCCACTTTTGTATATAAGAAAGTAACTTTTCCAAACAATACGTAAATTTACGAAAAACATATAATTTTTACAAAACATGTCTTTATAAAAGAAATAGAGGAAAGAAACCACTTATTTGAACAAAACTATAGTTTTCATAAAACATATCTTTATAAAAGCAATAGAGGGAGAAGAAACCACTTACTTGAACAAAACTATAGTTTTCCTAAAACATATCTTTATAAAAGCAATAGAGGGAGAAGAAAGCACTTACTTTAATCTTCTCGAGTTTCTATGATTCTCAAGACTAAGCATGGTCGCATGAATCTCATAATATAAGACTATGAGTATACGCTATCTTACTATTTCGTAAATAAGTATATATATATATGTGTGTGTGTGTATAATGATCTTATCCAATTGTCATTCTTATCCTTATCTAATTGTTATGCTTATCCTTATCCACGAGTCAACGATCTTATCCACATTTCAAGCTTATCCATTCAAGAATCTTATCCATATGTGTGTCATCGATCTTATCCGATGTAATGATCTTATCCACTTGTCATCCTTATCCAATTCTTTCATGCTTATCCAACTTCATGCTTATCCAATTATCATGTTTATCCAATTATAATGCTTATCCAATTTTCATGCTTATCCAATTTTTCATCCAAATCTTCTACAATCTTATCCAACTTAATAATAATAATAATAATAATAATAATAATAATAATAATAAATGATCATAATAATAAGGTGCCTCTTAAAAGGGTCAGGGTACCACAGTCTTCTTCTCGCCCCATCCCCCGCCACCGCCGTGACCCACCATCTTCTTCCTTGGGCTGCCACCGTCACCTCCCTAAATCTAGATCTACTTCTTCCTCACTGCTTTGTGTGTGTGTGTGTGTGTGTGATGGGGGAAGACGAAGGTGGAGATCGGGCTAGGGTTTAGGACGACGGCGGCGTGAAAATGGGGCTAGGATTTGGGAGGCGAACGGCGGTGGACTAGGGTTTGGTGAGACGGTGGCGTGGAGATGGGGCTAGGGTTTGGTTGACGAATGGCGGCTGCGGGTGGCGGCTAGGGTTTGGGGCGACGGCGGCGTTGAAATGGGACTAGGATTTGGGAGGCGAACGGCGACGGACTAGGGTTTGGTGTGACGGTGGCGTGGAGATCGGGCTAGGGTTTGGTTGATGAACGTTGGCGGCGAGTGGCTAGCGTTTGGGCGGCGGCGGCGGCTAGGGTTTGGGAGTTGAATAAGATGACCCAAAAGAAGAAAAAATTTAAAAAATTAATAAATTATTTATTATTATTATAAAGTTATTAAAAATAAATAATATTTGAACATTCATATTTTTCTTCAAAAAAATTGAATGCATTTTTTAAAATGTTGTTTTTATTATTATAATAAGAATTTTCTAAAGATATAATAATAATAATAATAAAAATATAATTAAAAAAATTAAAGGGGTTGATTTGCAATTTTAAAGTTTAGAAATTAAAAGATAAGGGCTTAATTGAAATTTATATAAATAAAAGGGATTTATTTGTTATATTAGATAATTATATTTAAATATATAAGTGTAAGGGTATATTAGTCAATTTACTAATAAAAAGTGTCAAAAATCATTAATTTTCGCACACCAAGCGCGTGTAATACAAGCACCGTTATTTTATGACGTAAAGGGCGTTTGGCACAGGTTATAAGAAAACACACAAGGGTGTTTTTTGCATTTTTTAAACCATAAGGGGGTTTTTAGCCAATTTTCGAAACCATAGGGGGGTATTTTGGAATTTTCCCTTGAAAATTTATACCAATTTTTGACATAACAATTAAAATGTGTGGTCATATTGGCCAAATTATATACAACGAACTTAGAAGTTATATGGGAACTATCTAGTTGTTTATCAAATTCATGAGATGGGACCAAAAAAAAACTCAAAGTTGGCCTGCATACATCCCCAGCTGATCAATCTACTTATAAAATCCGCTCGTACGGGGTCAAAGGTGAAAAATATTAAGGATCGCTTGAAGAGATCTGACAATCGATCAAGCGATCATGAGTATCTGACACATATCACTTGATCGACGCAATTTAATCTCTTCAAACGATTACACATATGACATGGACAACGACAATGGATTTTAGTTTTCATGATCGTTTGATCAATTATGCGATCCCTTGATCGATTACTAGTTTGTTTCCATATAATTTCTATGTCCTATTGTGTTTGCTTGATCGATTATGTGATCGTATCAACCAATCCTCTATTATTTTTTAAGTATGAGTTTGTACAATTTTTTTTAGATATTTCCATAATTGACTTATGCTGGATTGATTAAGACATCGCTTGATCGATTATGTTATTGCGTCAAGCGATTGTCTGTATTGTTTTCATAGAAGGGATTTGTACCATTTTTTAAGGTAATCGCTTCAGCGACCTATAAGGTCGATTAATCGATCATTTATTTTTCCAATGTAATCTTATCATCAACCATTTTCAAATTTAAATCGACCACACCTATTTTTTTTTATGTTAGATCAACTCTAAAAGGATCATAGACATAAAACACAACAACCATAAATAATTTCGAAATCCCAATAGTAGTTTCAAAAATATAAAAGTCTACATAATAATCAAGTTACAAAGTTTTTAATTGGGACAAGCGGATCCATTTTTCCTATGAACATCTCAGTAGCTAACCGCTTTCAAAAATGAATGATGCTAGTGTCGTTCAACTCATCCATCTGGGTGTCAGTCATGTTGAATTCAATGAACTTCAATGAATACATCCCATAGTCCCCGCTACAAAAAACACAAAGCAAATATGTGTGTCTTGTTTAATCAAGAATGATGTAACATAAGAAAGAAAATGAATACCTTCGTTCATTAAATGGACAATTGTTGACATGATCATTTTCGCTCAAGTAGCTTGTCCATGTACTCAAACTCTCCTGACGCTTTTAAAATCTTGGGGAACAATAAACAAGTTGGGGTCATCACCTTCTTAAGCTCTTCTACCCTACAAAGCTTGGTGTTGCAATCCATAACACACACCTCCCCCTTCTCTAACAGCCACACAATAGCAATCCAATGCTTGTCACTTATGTTCAATACCCCATAGACCTTCTTGCATTCCCACCATGGTTCCGCATATTTTGGTTCATTCCCATTCACAAAATCTATTAATTTTAGGAGAATGTTCATTAGTTTAATTGCATTCTCCAAAGTAGCATTACTAGTACACCCATTGCTATCAATTTTCTTCCTATCAATTGCATCCACAGTCCTCTCATAAGAAAATTTTAGCAACTACATAAATTGGCAATCAACAAAAGCTACTTCTTGATCATAGAATTTCGAAGAATTTTGAATAATTTCTATGTCTAATCCTCATTAGACATAGAGCTTCATCGCTATGCTACATCAAAATAAATAACATGTAAGCAACTTTAATATGACAAATACATAATTTATTAAGCTATATAAGTATACTAAATTACTTCTGATTCGAGCCATTGCCCTGCATTCAATAGCCTATGGGAAAATGACTTATCCAACCATCCTGCTTTACCAACAACTGTTTTGTCATTCAGGCTTGATTCATACCACTCCATAAAGGCATCAAATTTTTTTGAATCAATTTTCATGAATAAATTTGGCTTTCTCAATAGTGGTACAACCATATCCTCTTCCTCATTACCACCCACTTTTACTTTCTTCAACTTTCCTCCCTCTCGTGTGAATGGAAACTTCATGTAGTAACTTCTTTTTTTCTCTCTCTCCGGTCTTTTGTCCACCAACTCATAAAGCGTATCAATTCTTTTGTCTATCTTGTCCATCCTTTCAAACCAAAAAATTCTCCATCCAAGACGTCCATCATTAATACCTTTTAATTGTTTAATGATTTCATCATGATGGGTACACGATAATAATGGAGAAGCCCTCACTTCCTTATGATGGGTAAAAGTGACTCACTCATTAATGCCTTTTAGTTGATCAATAATTTCATCATAATGGGCACACGATCATGATGGACAGGTCTTTACTTTCTCATGATGTGCGGAATGTTGTGGGGCGGGAGGTGGGTTATTTGCATCTGTTGCTATATCAACATCCCAGAATTCCCCTTCTACATCAACACGCTCGTAATTGAACTCAATTACATCGACATCATGGCTAGACAGAGACCTAAACACCGTAACCCCTACCAAGTCTCGAGTGAGCTCATAAATTATATCATCAAAAACATCTTCTAGATCTTCAAGTGAGCTCATGTAAGGCTCTCTCAACTTCTTCTTTGTTGGGTACAGGAATGGATGCACGACCACTTGAAATTTGAATTTTACACATATTAAGTTATGTATCTCAACTCAAGGCATACAAAAATATCGAAAATAAACTATTAAATTTCATATTTTTAAAGCTAGCTCATTGTTTTTGTTCAATTGCCTTTTCTATCAACTCGTAAACCAATTTTTCGGGTTTACTCGCATACCATCTTAGAATTCTAGGAAGTGGCACGATAATACCAAAAGGAGGGACAACCTCATAAGCCCAAGTCTAAAAGCAAAGAAACAAATAGCTCAATCGACATGTACAATCGCTTCATCGATATCACCACAAATTTTGAAATAATATTCCACATCATTTTTGTTTTAAAAACGATTGCTTAATCTAATGCAATGTTGTTTCTTCGATATCACTACAAATTTTAAAAGTAATATTTTGTATCATTTTTTTAAAAACAATCGCTTAATCGACATGCAATATCATTTCATCGATATCACCATAAATTTTAAAAGTAATATTCTGCATATTTTTAAAAACAATCGCTTAATCAACATGTAATATCACTTCATCGATGTCACCACAAATTTTGAAAGTAATATTTTGAAGCATTTTTTAAAAACAATAGTTTAATCGATGTGCAATATCGCTTTGTGACCACAAATTTTAAAACTAATATTCTCCACCACTTTTTTAAAAACAATCGCTTAATCGACATGAAATATCATTTCTCGATATCACCATAAATTTTAATAGTAATATTCTACACCCACTACAAAAAAAAAGGCAAAAACCGAGGGAAAAATCCGGCAAAAATCCGGCGGAATTTCCGCCGAAAAATGCTAAATCCGGTGGAATCATGTTCACCGGAAAAAATGGCCCCGAATCGGCGTTTTCCGCCGGACAGCTTTCCGGGGGAAATTTCCACCGAAGAGACCGTCCGGCGAAAATACGGCGGAAATTTCCGCCAGACAGTTCCGCCTGAGAGACAGTCAGGCGGAATTCCGGCGGAAATTTCCGCCGAATTACCGTTGACGGTCAACGCCGATAGCCCACCGGACTGCCCCCGCCGCTAGAATAGTAACTCCCAAAATGTGCAAATATTTGTAATTGAGGGAATTCGAACTCGTGACCTCAAGGTTGGATAACCAACCCTTCACCACCAAGCTATTGCTGGAGGTTGTGTTCTAATTTATTTTGTTTTATATTTATTATATATTTATTTGATTATTCTTAATTTAACATTCTTTCTTTCAATTTTAAAAAATAAAATAAATGTATTATAAATAATTAAAAGATACTATAAGTAACAATAGATAAAATATAGCATTGATATTGTATAAACACATAAACATATGTATATACACTATACAAACATATTTATTCCAATAATAGTTAAAAGATAGTATTGATACTATACAAATATATATATTATATATACTATATAAACATATATATACAATATAAACATGTGTATGCCTATAAATATATTATACTTAATTAAAAGAAAGTATAAATAATAATAGTTAAAAGATAGTACTGATACTATATAAATATATATATATTCTATATACTATACGAACATATACTATATAAACATATGTATATATTCTTTTAATTTGTTAAAAGAAAATATATTGAATGAACAGTCACAATTTTTAAGGAAACAAAATAATAGAGGTAATATTAACATCATTTATATTGAAATTATATATATTTTCCCAAAGAGTGTTTTTCAAAAACAAAAAATTGTAGCTAGTTAGATTTAAACCTAAGACCTCTAGGAAAAATATCTAATGCCCTGCCATTGAGCTACTTCTAAACTGGTTTATTATTTTGCCTAAATATATATTACTATTCCATTTTTAATTAAAAAAATTAAAAAATATGGGGGAAATTTTCCTTTGGATTTCCCCTGATTTTTAATTAAAAAAATTCAAAAAAAAGATCAAGCGAAAATTTCCCCCGGATTTCCTCCAGTTTTAATTAGAAAAATTTAAATAAATTTTGCTCTTGCATGGATTCAAACTTGGGACCTCTTGGATACAAATCTAATACCTTGCTATTGAGCTATCTAAATATATATTAATATTACGTTTTTAATTAACAAAAAAAAAAATCGGGGGAAAATTTCCCCTAGTTTTTAATTAAAAATATTAAAAAAAAATCGGGGGAAATTTTCCCCGAGAATTCCTCCGATTTTAATTAAAAAAATTTAAATAAATTTTGCTCTTGCAAGGATTCGAACTTGAAACCTCTTGGATACAAGTATAATACCTTGCCATTGAGCTACTTCCAAGCTTATTTATTGTTTTGCCTAAATATATATTAATATTATGTTTTTAATTAAAAAAATTTAAAAAAAAACCGGGGGAAATTTCCCTCCGAATTTCCCCTGGTTTTAATTAAAAAAATTAAAAAAAAATCGGGGAACAATTTTCCCCGATTTTTAATTAAAAAATTCAAAAAAAAATTGGGGGAAATTTTCCTTCGGATTTCCCCCGGATTTCCCCGATTTTTAATTAAAAAAATTAAAAAAAAATCCAGGGAAAATTCCATCGGATTTACCCCGGTTTCACTCTGGCTGAATATTCCTCCGGAAAATTAAAAAACAATTGCTTAATGGACATTCAATATCGCTTCATCGATATCACCAGAAATTTTGAAAGTAATATTCTGCATCATTTTGTTTTAAAAATAATTGCTTAATTAACATGTAACATCGCTTCATTGATATCACCACAAATTTTAAAAGTAAAATTCTACATCATTTTTTTAAAAGCAATCACTTAATCGACATGTAATATTGCTTCATCATTTATATCACCAAAAATTTTGAAAGTAATATTCTAAAGTATTTTTTTAAAAGCAATCGCTTAATAGACATGCAATATTGCTTCATCGATATGACCACAAATTTTAAAAGTAATATTCTGCACCATTTTTTAAAAGCAATCGCTTAATCGACATGCAATATCGCTTCATTGATATCACCACAAATTGTAAAAGTAATATTCCACACCATTTTTTTTAAAAGCAACGTTTAATTGACATGTAATATTGCTTCATTTGTTTATCATACTACTTGAAAAGTTTCAAGATCTACATAAAATAGTAGCATTATAGTTCCTAATTAAAAAGATTATTAAGATATAGCATATTCAATATCTGTGCAAACAAAATATTAAAATATACTAAGTTTCAAGTTTTTACCTATAAAGCCCAAGGGAATCCCAAAATATGGTAAGATTCATTTTTTTTTTGCCGTCTCCTTTTGCAGCCCATTGTTGATATTTTTTCTTCAGTTCTCTGGTTCGGAGCGACTCCATTGATAGCACCAATGACGCCGTCCCCCATGGGTAAAATTAAAGAAGGCAAGATCTTTGACAAATAGCAACAAGTCTTAAGTTTTTGCTGTCATCTGCCACCAAAATAAATGTATGCACGAACCATACAAGATATATTTTCAACTTCTCGTCTATTGAAAAATTTTCTTGGACAAAATTGTAAGAATATTTTGTAATCGAAGGATCGGTACACCATGAATTTAGAACACAATATATGAATATATATAAAGTTAAATCAACGTACCTTAAATCAATCATTGATAGTCGATCAATATGGATGTTTAGACAAACATCCTTGGCTAGTTCTTCCTCTCCATCTCTCACCGATATTGATAACTTTCAATGGGACAAGCGATTATCAGAGTGTGGAGTGGAGAGGGGACCTAGCCAAATATATAATGTAACCCTAGGGCCCTCCCATCATGGGCTTTCTAGGATGGACCTACACCAACTGTCAGACCATGTCTGCTATAATCAAGGCCTTAACAATAGTGGGTCAAACAAATCAGGCCTTATAAGTCAAGTCCCATTATCTGTATTAATTTAGCCCGTTTTTATAAAACCAAAATATCCAATTAATAGAAGTCCACATTAGAATAAAATTCTTACAGTCTCCCACTTGGACAAATATTAATTGATGTTTTAATCTCCCAAAAATAATTTATTTGAAAAATGACTCTCGGGCTAAATTACAAGTTTTTTGACTGTGGCCACATTTTGAAAACAACAATACGGCAAGGGAACAAGACTTCTGCAATCCGGTCCAGTGAAAATCACTAATATTGGATCATGGCGATAATTGCATCCTTAATTGACACAAGACCTTCCATGGTCACAAACACCAGCAATTCCACCGACATGGATTCAGACATGGTGGTGTAGCAAGAAATAGCATCACAACATGATCCAAACACATGCTATTTCATTGTCGGTCATTTGATTTTCTTGTAAGATATAGATTTCTATATCAATATGAAATCCCAAGAAAATCTGATTTTCTTGCAAAATATGAGTTTCTAAAACAATATGAAACTCCAAGAAAATCAATATGGATTTCTTGTAAAATATGAGTCTCGAGGTCAATATGAAACTCCAAAAATCCAACATGATTTTCTTGTAAGAAATGAATTTCTAGAACAATATGAAACTCCAAGAAAACCCAATGACTTCTTAGGAAATCATAAATGTCTCGATCAATAATCGGATAACAACATGGTGTCATTTATGAGACATACCCATCTCTTAAGGCCAACATCAAGCCTTAAGATATCAAAAAATGTGCGCACACAAATATGGATTAATCCAAGAGCTTTATATATTGATGCGCATAGTCCAACTTAACCCTGTAACAAAATGGGTTAAATAATAATATATGAACCAAGTTAAATAGCTCCCACTGTTTCAATATGCCAAGACTTGATTGTATATACATGTTTAAATTATGTATATCCCACTTGATGGATATCGACTAAACCATCAACTTTTTTTTAGCAACTAGCCCAAAAACTATGTGCTCTACCACAATATTGCTTATCATTGATCAAGTCTATACAAGTGAGAAATTTAACTTCATATATCAACATATTTGACGATGAATAATCACATAATCATGCTATAAATAAATCCTCGACCAAGAATAGATAGAATCATCAAAGATATATCGTGAGACAACATTCATCAAAATCTACACATATAGTGCATTAGCCCTAACAAGAAAGCATTAGCCTTGATTTATTGAAGACTTCAAAAACCTTCATAATAATTTTCCCAACAATTACTTATTTCACTCAAGTTAATAAGTAATTCAAAATTAGAAGAATCAATCACTCTAAAAATGAGTCTCCTCTATATTAATTTAAACTTCTAATAATTGAGTCAAGAAAATATGCAACAATACACCCCCATCAATCATAAAAGCACATCCAAGTCAAATGATTCAATTATCAGGCCTACTAACAATGACCACATGTAGGCAATTTGAGAAATCAACAATCAATTTCAAATCTTATGGGCCAAGTCATAGTATCAAGCAAGAGTTTATTTCTCCAAGCATTCCATGAAAATAATAAGACATTATTTTGCTTGGTTTATCAAATAACCCAGAAAATCAGTCAACAATATATTGACCATTTAATATTCCAATTTGTCCAAAACAAGAAGTTCTATCTTTAAATTTTCAATCAAAATTTTACGGCCAAAATAGAACTTGAATGCTACAAAAAATTAGAAATTGAGAATTTTCAAGTTCATCATATTATTAAGAAATTTATTTGAAATAAGGAGAGTAAAGGATTTATCCTTATCGACACGCACCCCCTTTGAATAAATTTCTTAGCAGCAAATTTTGATTGAATCATTCACGGAACTTCTCACTGATCAAATATTTTCTCACAATAATGATCCATATATATGACTCCCACATATCATTGTGAGACATGGATTATAACAAAGTCCATGTATTACCAACATAAATATCAAATTGAAAACTAGAAACTATATATATTAGTTTTCTAGGATCAATTAAACAATTCAATAATAATCACTTTCGCAACAATTAAGAAACACAAAATATCTTTCTCCAAAATCAAAACAAAGATATCTTTGCTCTATAAAATTTTCAAGTATTAGATCCTAATGTGATATCGAAAGTGATTATATCAATTAGATTTAAATTGAGAAACGTAATAAGTTGGGCAAAAATTTTCTCATGTAACTCTTAAACACATAGACTTGGATATACAGAAAAGAATATGAATTTGCTAAATCGCTTTCTCATGAAGCACTAGTAATAAAATATAGGATCAATATTTTCAAATATTGCACAATAGATCCCAATTGAAATCTGTCATTAAGATTTCAAATAAACTCTCTATTAAATACATAAGCTTCACCTTTCTTCAATACAAGAGGAAAGCCAAGAACAAAAACATAATCAAAGAAGTCTCTCAAGGTATGACACCAAATATTATTCATACCTATTACTCAGAACTATCAGGGTGATAAGTGAAGTTTAATAATAGGTACACCTTTAAGACAGAATTTCAAATATATTCCCAAATGTTCACAATCAGTATGATACTTCACTATTTGAAAAAGAATTTTCCAAATATATTAGAGTCATTTTCAAGAAAACAACTTGCATTCTATGAAGACAATTACGGTGAAAACTATTCTCAAATATATCAAAAGATTAGAATGTGAAAGCACCGTAGCTAATAATTTGATCAAAGTTTGAATAATATTTATGAGACTAATTGAAAATGCTAATTTCAATTAACAATGTGATTATTTTCCACTCTCAAGTGACCAAAGCATTTCGTCACCACATGAAAGAATTTCTCTTTAACATATTTCATGAAATAACTTTATCAAGAGGAGGAACTGTGACGACCCGAAACTTCTAGCTAATTATGAAAATACCCGATTTATAATTTTTGCACAAACATGCCACTTTTTCAAAACAATAGTAAAACTAACCCATACTTTTATTCGAAAATCCAAAAGTACACATAAGTTTATTATTACATGATCGTGACTACAAAATAACCTCGATCCTATAACAAGCATAACTAGCCAAATTCTTCGAACCGCCTTCCTATGTCTCCTTCGCTAGCGACTCCGTTCGTCTCAAGATCGGCTAAAACATTACATGAAACACGTCAACAACACGTTGAGTAGAAACTTTGCATATAACATAAGGTGATCGTGTGAGGTTTGTGCACCATATCACAGAAATTTATGAACATAAATCACATAATTTCACATTTGATTTCTTCCACCTCGACGGGTGGCTACCTTATCACTTCGTGCCGAATTTTCCAACCAAACACTCCAATTCCCTACCAATCACTCCGGTGGTCATATCCCGGGCATATGCCAATTTTCCTACGACCCACTTCAGTACATAGACACTCCGTCCATGCAAGGAGGGATTAGGCAACGATGGAGGGTCGAGAACTAATTTAAGACCGGCAAGCCCGACGTCGCCCGGCCGAACTCGACCACATCCACCCCTATTCACATTGGGGCCCAACATGCACACATAAACTTCATGTATAACACATAGTTTTACAAAATTTCAATATGCTTTCACACTGATCTTACATAAATGAACACATATTTCAACCTTTATGAACTGAAAATTCGCAGTCTGCAAATATTTGCGACGAGCAGAAAATTTCAGTTTGCAAGTATGGAATTTCTAGCCTAAAACCTGCTGGGATTTCACAAATATGTTTCTAATATTGTAAAATAAAGTTTTGGTTGATAAAATTTCGAGTTTCCAGCCCACAAGACTTGGAATTCTCAGACTGCGACGCAAAATGCTCAAGTGCGCGCCTACTGAAATTTCCAGCCCTCGAAGCCGAACTTTACAAGTTTGAAAAAACTGTTTTTCCAGCTTATTGTCCACTGGAATTACAACATATAATACAGGTTTTAAGTTTGGAAAAATCGGATTTTTCAGTTGTGCAAAAATAAGAGTTTTCAGCCTTGTAACAAAATTTTCAGCACTGTGAATAGTGTTTCCAGCAAGTGTTGAACTAGAATTTCATCTTGACAAACACGAAATTTCAGCTTCTAACACATGATTGAAGTAATAAAAAGTATCAAACATCATAATACATAACTTAAGCATCATTTGGACCTATTGCAAGCAAAATTTCAGCATGGTTTCAAGACATTCAAGGGCAAGATGCACATAATGTCACTATAAGCATATACCCAAATTTTCTTGTATTCCCTAAGACCCAAGATGGAAACCAACTTGTGGTTACCTCTTAAGGTCTAATAGGGAAGATATGAAGCTAATACTTTCATAAAAACCTAAGCTAACTCATGCCATAGGCAAGGTTTCTACCTTCTAGTAGTAGTGGTTGTTCTTGTAGTTTTAAGGGGGTGCAAAGTGTGAGGATGGAAGTAGGCTGAAATTTTTGGTTATTTGGACAAAAATGAAGGTAAAAGAGTGTGTGAGTGTGTGTGGTCGTGCAGCTTGGTTTATGTGAGTGGGTGGGGTTGGTTTTGTCTAGTATAATTACTTACTTATAGTTATTATGTAGAGGGAAGATTATAATATACTTGGGTCTTAATCTCATGATTATTTTCTTTACAACTCAAGACCCAAGTGTGAGTCTAGTGTCTTAAGTGTGAGTCTATGTTATTCTTGACCACACATGTATGCATTCATCTAGAAATGTTTGTCCAAGTGTAGGTACAAGTGTATGTGTAGAAGAATTGAGAATAAGACTAGTATATACTAAGTAATTAAAATATATATGTATATATTCAGAAAAATTTCGTCCACCCCTCTTTATTTTTCTGAAAACTTGTAGGTTTTTTCTTATTTTATGTATAATTAGGCATAATAAGGAAGAAAAATGTCTAGGGGTCGAAAATGCAATTTATCCATTCTTTAGGGGTTTTTCCGAAAATCTTCTAAATCTTATTACACAAACTGAGCATATACATATCTATATGTGTATACATATATTTTCATGAATTATATAGTTTATATGATGCTTAACTAGGACAAGAACTAATCCTAACTTGTACATTTGCGAAAAACGAACATGAGACACAAAGTATTAACATTATGAAAACATATACCTATAAATATAAAATAAACACATATAATTATATCTATACATAATGGGAGTAAGAATACGGGTCCTTACATCCTCCCCTCCTTAAAGGAATTTCGTCCCCGAAATTCGGCCCGATTAGTCAAAGAGATGTGGATAGTTGCTCATCATATCTTCTAATTTTTCCCACGTAGTTTCCTCGAGGTTATGATACTTCCACAAGACTCTGACTATGGGAATGGAGCGGTTTCTCAAGGTTCGTTCTCTTACTTCAAGGATGCGAACGGGTTCCTCTACATATGTCAAGTCTTTATCGATTTCGAGGGAATCATGATTCACAACATGAGAGGGATCCGGATGATATTTCTTAAGCATCGACACATGAAATACGTCATGAACATCAGATAGACTTGAGGGTAATGCCAGTTTATATGCTACTTTTCCTACTTTTTCTAGAATTTCAAAAGGTCCAACGTATCGAGGTTTTAGTTTTCCTTTCTTCCCAAACCGAAAAATTCCTTTTCGTGGTGATACTTTTAAGAATACCGAATTTCCTACTTCAAATTCCAAATCCTTTCGTCTCTTATCCGAGTAGCTTTTCTGACGACTTTGAGCGGCGGCCATTCGTTTTTGAATTGTTTCTATAGCTTCCGTAGTTTCTTGTACCAATTCAGGGCCTAGCAATTTCCTCTCACCAACCTCGTCCCAACAATTTGGTGATCGACAATTTCGTCCATAAAGGGCCTCAAATGGAGCCATACCGATGGTGGATTGATAACTATTATTGTATGCGAATTCGGCTAATGCGAGATGACGATCCCAACTTCCTCCAAAATCGATGGTACATGATCTAAGCATGTCTTCTAAGATTTGGATGGTTCTTTCAGATTGTCCATCGGTTTGTGGGTGGAAGGCCGTGCTAAAGTTTAACTTAGTGTCTAGCGCGCTTTGTAACCCTTGCCAAAACTTAGAAACAAAATGCGGATCTCTGTCTGAAATAATACTGACGGGGATACCATGTAATCGGACTATTTCTTGTTTATAAATTTCAGCCATCTTGTCCAAGGAACAAGTCTTTGAAAAAGCAATAAAATGGGCACTCTTAGTAAGTCTATCCACTACAACCCAAATCGCATCATGACCCTTAGAGGTTCGGGGTAGGCCCATAACGAAATCCATGGTAATGTGTTCCCACTTCCATTCGGGAACAGGTAATGGTTGCAAGAGACCAAAGGGCTTTTGGTGATCGGCTTTTATCTGTTGACATGTCAAGCATTTGGATACAAATTCCGCCACTTCTCTTTTCATGCTAGTCCACCAATACTGTTTTCTAATGTCTTTGTACATCTTATTGATTCCCGGGTGGATTGTGTATCTTGATTTGTGACTGTCTTCCAATATTTCCCTTTTGAGATTGTTATCATCGGGGATACATAGCCTATTGTGAAATCTGAGGATCCCGTCGTTGGACATGGCAAACTCGGCCCTTTTGCCATTACCAACTTCTTCCATGATCTTTTTAAGTTTTGCGTCTTTTTCTTGAGCTTCCTTGATTTTTCTTAATAACGCAGGTTGCGCTTGAACGGTGGAAAATAAAATTCCTAACTCTTTTTCCGTAGGATTCCACTCAGAAATATCATTTAACAACTTCCATTCCTTAAGTGCCAAACAAGAGATGGTGGCCTTTCTACTTAATGCATCGGCAACTTTGTTAACTTTTCCCGGATGGTATTGAATATTAAAATTATAGTCGATAATCATCTCCATCCATCTCCTTTGTCTCATGTTTAATTCTTTTTGTGAAAATAAGTATTTCAGGCTCTTAGGGTCTGTGAACACCTCGAAAGCTGTCCCATACAAATAATGCCTCCATTTCTTGAGTGCAAACACAATAGCAGCTAATTCGAGGTCATGAGTAGGGTAGTTTTCCTCATACGGTTTTAATTTTCGTGAAGCGTAGGCTACTACCTTGCCATCTTGCACTAGTACACAACCTAATCCTTCTTTAGAGGCATCGGTGTATACTTGAAATCCGTCGTTCCCATTCGGTAATATTAACACAGGAGCGGCGACTAAGCAATTCTTCAATTTCTGAAAACTAGTCTCACAGTGTTGGTCCCAAACAAACTTGACCTTAGCTTGGGTTAACCTAGTTAGTGGTCGAGCAATTTTTGAAAACCCTTCAATAAATCTTCGATAGTACCCCGCAAGACCTAGGAAACTTCGAACTTCAGTGACGGTAGAAGGTTGTTTCCACTCCACAACGGCTTTTACCTTTTCTGGATCTACTGAGATTCCCTCTTTGGATATGATATGACCGAGAAAGGATACTTTTTCTAACCAAAATTCGCACTTGCTAAATTTTGCATAAAGTTTTTGGTCCCTTAGAGTTTGCAAAACTATGCGCAAATGTTTCTCATGCTCCGTTTTGGTCTTTGAGTATACCAAGATATCATCTATAAAAATCACAACGAACTGGTCCAAGTAAGGCTGGAATACTCGATTCATCAAGTCCATGAATATAGCAGGTGCATTGGTTAGTCCAAAAGGCATTACTACAAATTCATAATGTCCGTAGCGACTATTAAGAGCTGTTTTGGCTATGTCTTTTTCTTGGATTCGGACTTGGTAATATCCTGATTTCAAGTCCAACTTAGAGTACACGGAAGCTCCTTGTAGTTGGTCAAATAACTCTTCGATGTTCGGTAGTGGATATTTATTTTTAATAGTAACTTGGTTTAGAGATCGATAGTCAATGCAAAGTCGTAAGGTACCGTCCTTCTTTCTGACAAATAAAACTGGGGCTCCCCATGGTGAAGAACTAGGCCGAATAAATCCCTGATCAAGTAATTCTTGTAATTGAGTCTTAAGTTCCTTTAATTCGGCAGGGGCCATTCTGTACGGGGTTTTGGAAATCGGGGCTGTTCCTGGTACTAGGTCAATGGTAAATTCAATTTCCCTATATGGAGGTAGTCCGGGTAGATCATTGGGAAACAC
This sequence comes from Petrea volubilis, assembly GCA_026212405.1. Classification (NCBI taxonomy): domain Eukaryota; kingdom Viridiplantae; phylum Streptophyta; class Magnoliopsida; order Lamiales; family Verbenaceae; genus Petrea; species Petrea volubilis. The sequence goes on from CM047878.1 coordinate 15,290,112, forward strand.
ATCTACAAATTCGTTTACCACCGGAACATCCTCAATTTTCTTTTTATCTTCTTGTTTATTCAATACATATGCTAAAAATGCATCATTTCCTTTTCGAAGTAGTCGATGAGCTTTCATGGCCGAAATAATTGATATGGAAGGGGAAAATTTGTTTCCTCTTATTTCAACTACGGGTTGGCCCGGTATACATAATTGCACTATCTTATTGTGACAATCTATTTGGGCATAGTGAGATGCTAGCCATTCCATTCCTAATATCACATCAAATTCGTTTATAGGCAATAAAACCAAGTCAGCCCTCATGGGTTTTCCACCAATTACTAGCTCACAGTTCTTATATAATAGATCGGTTCTCCATGAGGTTCCCATAGGTGTGCTTACTTCTAATTCATATGGCAAAACTTCAGGTTCAAGCATTAAACTAGAAACAAAATTACGCGATATATAAGAATGCGTTGAACCAGGATCTATCAAAACTTTAGCCAAGTGTTGGCAAATCGGAAGCGTACCTTCCACCACTGTTGGTTCTGACGTCCTTTCTTGATTAATAGCAAACACCTTACCTTGCACTCGTGGTTTTTCCCCACGCTTTCCATTCTCCTTGGCAACTCGTTCCCGTGACGGTCCCATTTGCGGACAGTCCCTGATGAAATGCTCACTACTTCCGCACCGGGTACATTTCCTTGCCTTAACCCAACACTGACTTTCAGTGTGATTTGGTTTTCCACAGTAGGTACACGAAAGGTTCCGTTGGGGTAGGGAAGTGTTAGTATTCATCCGGGGTCCTGAAATATTAGTCTTAGCAACCTTATTACTTCCTCCGAAATTTCTCCCGGCTTGGCTCCCTAAAGGAGACGGTCTCACGAATTGGCCACGTTTAACCTTTAACTGCTCCATAGTGCTCTCTACTTTCAGGGCGGTTTCCACTGCCGCTGTATACGTTTGCACCTGTATCGGTGCCATCTTGTCTTGTATTTCAAGTCTTAGCCCTCCGATGAACTTCCAAATTTTTCGTTCTTCATTCTCAACAAAGTATGGGGCAAACCTAGCTAATCTTGTGAATAGGGCCTCGTAACGAGCTACGCTCAGCTCACGTTGCTCTAGGCTTAGAAACTCCCTTTCTCGTTTTTCTTGTACCACTCGAGGAACATACTGTGTATTAAATTCGCGAACGAAATTGTTCCATGTATGTGGAGTCCTTGCTTCTTCCCACTTTCCACTGACCCGTTTCCACCAATGCCGTGCGTCTTCTTCCAACCGGAATGTAGCCAAAGTGACCTTCCGTTCTTCTCCGCAGTCTATAACTTCAAAAATTTTCTCGATGGCTTCTAGCCAATTAGTGGCTTTGACGTCATCCGGTTCTCCTTTGAAATTCGGGGGTCCTAACTTAAGAAAGTTAGCAATGGCATCGTTAGTTGTTTCTATGTGATTATGATTATTATTATGCTGATTTTCAAGAATCGTAGTGATTCTCTCAACGATAGCCGTAAGTTGACCCTCCGGATTCCCGTTATTACCGCGTGTTCGTCTATTCGACATCTACATCATAAAAATTCAGTTTAGTAATATAAACAAAACCCATTTATTTCTATTTACATAAGACTTACACAACCTATCTACATAGAAGTTACTCATACGGCAAATGCAAAAACATACACGGCAAACGCAAAACATATATCCTATCAAACTTTACACGAGCACCGATTACACTAGACAACCACTACGGTGCTCTCAAGACACTTAATTTACTCAAGCTCATAGGGAGCATGGCTAGTACCCTCTCCGGAGTTTATAACCACTAACTCCGGGGGTGGCTTAGGAATTAAATTCTCTTCAATGACTCCAACAAGTTTCCTACTCATGCTATACAAAAGCTCGAGCACACTTTGGTAATGCTGATGTGTTTGGTAGATGTGATTTTGGGCTCCCTCCAAACTAAGACGGGTGTGGTAAAGATCCTCTTGAAGCTTTTCATAGTTTTCTTCCAGCAACCTTAGTTCTACAAAAAGTTCATCAACTTGGGCCGGGCGCACTCGGACGGAGGATACTCGGGCAGCCCCACACGGATAGCGCGACCTACGGTTAGAGGATTCTGTGGAATAGGCCATCTGCTACACAACAAGTTCAAACATTAGACAATTCATAATCAAAATTCCTAACGTCCCAAAAACCGTGCTCTGATACCACCTGTGACGACCCGAAACTTCTAGCTAATTATGAAAATACCCGATTTATAATTTTTGCACAAACATGCCATTTTTTCTAAACAATAGTAAAACCAACCCATACTTTTATTCGAAAATCCAAAAGTACACATAAGTTTATTATTACATGATCGTGACTACAAAATAACCTCGATCCTATAACATGCATAACTAGCCAAATTCTTCGAACCGCCTTCCTATGTCTCCTTCGCTAGCGACTCCGTTCGTCTCAAGATCGGCTAAAACATTACATGAAACACGTCAACAACCACTACTAGAAAAAAGGCATTTAGCCACGGATTTGGCAAAAAATCCGTGGCCAAGGAGATTAGCCACGGATTGGCCACGGATTAGCCACGGAAAAAATCCGTGGCTAAAAGTGGCGTGGCTAACCTTCGCCACGGCTTTTTAGCCACGGCTGGGCTTAGCCACGGCCAAGCCGTGGCTAATAGCCACGGGCAAACCGTGGCCAAGTTTGGCCACTTTTTTCTAGAAATGGCCTAGCCGTGGCTAAGGGCCACGGATTAGCCACGGCCGGGCCGTGGCCAATCCGTGGCTAACAGCCACGGATTAGCCACGGTTTGGCCGTGGCTAATCCGTGGCCACTGGAAAAAAAAAAAAAAAAAGGTAATTACACCCAAACCCGCGCCCAACCGACCCGCGCCCCAACCCGGACCTGAAACCCGCGCCCCAACCCAAGCTTTTTTTTTTTGCGCTCAAGGAGATTCGAACACGGGACATCAATGTTATAAATGGAGCATGTAACCGTTGCGCCAAGGGAGTTCTTTGGTTATTGATTGATTTTTTTTATACTTAAACTATATTGTTACAATATTTTAAACTAAAATTATCTAATAAATTTCATTAGTTTTATCAATTTTTTTAATTTAATTTTAGTAATTTTTATAAATTATTAACCAATTATTTTTTTTAAAAAAATAAAGATATTTACCTTTGACTTTATCGTTCAATATTCAACTTTTTTTTATGACAAATATTTAATAAACTAATATATCAAAACAAAAATTATAACAAAAGTCTATTTATATAATTTATATTTAGATACTAGCAACTTTAATTCGTGATAATTTGTCAATATCCGTGGCTAATTATTTTTTTTCATTTTTTTTTTGCACCACAGATAAATTTATATATATATATATATATTGATACATATGTAAATTTATATTGATACATATATTTATATATCCAAGTATATATGTACCAATATATATATATATATATATATTTGTGACTAATCCATGGCTATATTTATATATATATATATATATCATGTATATATATACATATGTTCAAGTATATATATATCAATATATGTGTATATATATATTTCCAAGTATATATATCATATATACATATATCAATATACGTATATATCAATGTGTATCTCATATATATTAATATATTATATGTACATTCTAATCCTCTATATATAGTCTATATGATATAAGTATATATCTATATAGAACATATCTAATATATGTTATAAATGTAGTGTACGTATATATAGATCCAATATATATATATATATATATATCTAATCATATGTACTATATATGATCAATCATCTATATGAAATAAACATATATTAGTGTATTATATATCTAATATATGTTATATATGTACTTATACATCTAATATATATACAGCTAATTATATATAAATACACATATATAAGTATATCTAATCTTATAGGTATGTAATATATCGAATCATTTATTATATATATCAATATATATAATATAATATATATATATATATATTACTTTAAGTATAGCAAAAATTAATTATTAAACAAAAAGTTAAAGTGGTGTAGTGGTTTAATGCTCTAACTTTAACTAACAGGTCAAGAGTTCAAATCATATTTGTTGCAAAAAAAAAATAAAAATTTTTAGCCACGGCTAGGCCGTGGCTAAACCGTGGCTGGCTTAGCCACGGTCAGGCCGTGGCTAATCCGTGGCCCTTAGCCACGGCCTGGCCGTGGCTAATCCAGCCACGGCTAGGCCGTGGCTAGACCGTGGCTAAGGGCCACGGCTTAGCCACGGTCTGGCCGTGGCCAAATTAGCCACGGCTAGGCCGTGGCCAAGCCGTGGCTAACCATTGGCGGCAAAACTGGCGCCAAATTCAGCCACGACATTTAGCCACGGCTTGGCCGTGGCTAAATCAGCCACGGGTAATCCGTGGCCAATCCGTGGCTAAAGCTCAAAATTTTTTTTCACCGAAAACCGTTGCTAATCCGTGGCTAATTGCCACGGATTAGCCACGGATTTTTCCCGTGGCTAAAATCCGTGGCTATTTGCTCTTTTTCTAGTAGTGAACACGTTGAGTAGAAACTTTGCATATAACATAAGGTGATCGTGTGAGGTTTGTGCACCATATCACAGAAATTTATGAACATAAATCACATAATTTCACATTTGATTTCTTCCACCTCGACGGGTGGCTACCTTATCACTTCGTGCCGAATTTTCCAACCAAACATTCCAATTCCCTACCAATCACTCCGGTGGTCATATCCCGGGCATATGCCAATTTTCCTACGACCCACTTCAGTACATAGACACTCCGTCCATGCAAGGAGGGATTAGGCAACGATGGAGGGTCGAGAACTAATTTAAGATCGGCAAGCCCGACGTCGCCCGGCCGAACTCGACCACATCCACCCCTATTCACATTGGGGCCCAACATGCACACATAAACTTCATGTATAACACATAGTTTTACAAAATTTCAATATGCTTTCACACTGATCTTACATAAATGAACACATATTTCAACCTTTATGAACTGAAAATTCGCAGTCTGCAAATATTTGCGACGAGCAGAAAATTTCAGTTTGCAAGTATGGAATTTCTAGCCTAAAACCTGCTGGGATTTCACAAATATGTTTCTAATATTGTAAAATAAAGTTTTGGTTGATAAAATTTCGAGTTTCCAGCCCACAAGACTTGGAATTCTCAGACTGCGACGCAAAATGCTCAAGTGCGCGCCTACTGAAATTTCCAGCCCTCGAAGCCGAACTTTACAAGTTTGAAAAAACTGTTTTTCCAGCTTATTGTCCACTGGAATTACAACATATAATACAGGTTTTAAGTTTGGAAAAATCGGATTTTTCAGTTGTGCAAAAATAAGAGTTTTCAGCCTTGTAACAAAATTTTCAGCACTGTGAATAGTGTTTCCAGCAAGTGTTGAACTAGAATTTCACCTTGACAAACACGAAATTTCAGCTTCTAACACATGATTGAAGTAATAAAAAGTATCAAACATCATAATACATAACTTAAGCATCATTTGGACCTATTGCAAGCAAAATTTCAGCATGGTTTCAAGACATTCAAGGGCAAGATGCACATAATGTCACTATAAGCATATACCCAAATTTTCTTGTATTCCCTAAGACCCAAGATGGAAACCAACTTGTGGTTACCTCTTAAGGTCTAATAGGGAAGATATGAAGCTAATACTTTCATAAAAACCTAAGCTAACTCATGCCATAGGCAAGGTTTCTACCTTCTAGTAGTAGTGGTTGTTCTTGTAGTTTTAAGGGGGTGCAAAGTGTGAGGATGGAAGTAGGCTGAAATTTTTGGTTATTTGGACAAAAATGAAGGTAAAAGAGTGTGTGAGTGTGTGTGGTCGTGCAGCTTGGTTTATGTGAGTGGGTGGGGTTGGTTTTGTCTAGTATAATTACTTACTTATAGTTATTATGTAGAGGGAAGATTATAATATACTTGGGTCTTAATCTCATGATTATTTTCTTTACAACTCAAGACCCAAGTGTGAGTCTAGTGTCTTAAGTGTGAGTCTATGTTATTCTTGACCACACATGTATGCATTCATCTAGAAATGTTTGTCCAAGTGTAGGTACAAGTGTATGTGTAGAAGAATTGAGAATAAGACTAGTATATACTAAGTAATTAAAATATATATGTATATATTCAGAAAAATTTCGTCCACCCCTCTTTATTTTTCTGAAAACTTGTAGGTTTTTTCTTATTTTATGTATAATTAGGCATAATAGGGAAGAAAAATGTCTAGGGGTCGAAAATGCAATTTATCCATTCTTTAGGGGTTTTTCCGAAAATCTTCTAAATCTTATTACACAAACTGAGCATATACATATCTATATGTGTATACATATATTTTCATGAATTATATAGTTTATATGATGCTTAACTAGGACAAGAACTAATCCTAACTTGTACATTTGCGAAAAACGAACATGAGACACAAAGTATTAACATTATGAAAACATATACCTATAAATATAAAATAAACACATATAATTATATCTATACATAATGGGAGTGAGAATACGGGTCCTTACAGGAACTCTATAGTATTCATGAAAATAATTAGACAGTACATATGACAAATACTTTGGAAACCGACAAATAAGCTCTTTTGTTACTTCTCATGGTCAAAAGAAACAAATCACATTTTATCAAATTGAATTAAATTCAATTTTCAAAGCTACCAATGGTAGTCTTTTCATTCAAGTATTCCTCACATATAGGTTAAACAAGCCCATTTTTTTAAAGGCTTTTAGCCCATTAGGTCTTTACAAACATTAACCCCATAATATATGTTTTATTTGACCAAATAATGAATGAGCCTAACTTTCATGACCACAGTCTATTGTAGAAAATCAAGTTCTCTACTTATCGAAAATTAATATCTTCTATGATTCCATTCATACATATGACACAAATCTTTATGTTCAAAACTCCTCAGCTATGAGAATGATTTTCACATAATCAAACTCCAGGAGAATAAATTGATAATGTACATCATTCATATCAAGTATAGAGATATTAAACCTTAAAATCTGGTTTAAACTTTTAAGATGTCTAGAATCCTCCAATCATAAAATGCTTCTTATCGCGAAATCAAAAACAATATTTATGACATCAAAATCACAGAATAACAGATTCTTTAGATGCACAACTCCAATTTTGCGCTCAAATCAAATAGATAGAGTCGACTCCCACAATAGTCGGATCATTGCTCATTTGCTTCTAAAGTGGCTTTTTCAACAATTAGGAGACTCAAGTGATGATTCTTATTATTCAAAACAAGGCATTCTAGAAGAGCAACAACTTTAGAGATTTTATTAAATTCAAGGCTATGTCTGTATTGGTACATCTCACAATAAATAATATATCATGTCCATATCATATTGCCTTTTAAAGTCCGAAATAAACTCACTCTTGTTGAGTAACTTAGAACAAAGGCAAATATCTAACAATAGACCATTTTATTCCACATAGGGAATAATAAATAAAACAAATTCAAATATGCTGATATATATATAAAACATGCCCAAACATAATATCAGCTAACAAGATCGAGACCTCTTACGTGATAACAAACTCCCCTTTGGGCAGAGTATGCTACATGCAAAGGCTCTATTTTCCACAAATACGATTAACATGAATGCCATAATAGTCATGTAGTGTGGGGAGAATTAGTGAGAATAAACTTAAACCAACGAAACTTATTTACTAGAGGATCTAGGCACACTATGATAAAACTCTCCTTTGGGCAGAGTATGTCATCCACAATAGGTCCTCTACATGCAAGAACGAGCAGGGGAATATCCTGATTTTCGAAAAGTTGACTCCTTTAGGAGAACAAACCCTCTATATCAGTACATCCCCATCAATATGTTCTTACACTACATCCATTTAAGTTCATAGTAATAGTCCAAATCAACAAGAATACAATGAACTATTATCAATAGGCAATTAATTGGAATAAGCTTAAAACAATATAACTTTATTCCTCCGAGAGTCCAACATGTCATGACAACTCCCCTTTGGGCAGAGTAGTCACACATGATAGGTCCCTCTGTGCAAAACAGTATAAAAGTACCCTAATCTTCGAAACTTGCCTCCTTTGGGAAACTAACTTTCTAGATCAGCATACCCCTATCAATATGTTCCGCACCAACTAATCAAAATTATCACACATATTTTACCCCCTTTGGGCAGGTAAGAATGTATAATAATTTTATCAACTCGAACTATGCATGTCACAAATTTTACAAATTTCAATAAATAAAACACTTTGGTGTAATTATTTATCTCAACTCATAAAATTAGGACATGACCGAGTTAAAAATAATTGCCTGAGTTGCACACGAGCAATATGCATGCAAAACTCCCACTAGATTAAGTACGAGAGCTATATGTACTTTTAAGGAGTCACAAATATAATTCATTGGATTCAAGTTGTCACAAAATCTAATATGCTTACTAGTAGACAAGTAATCCAAACAAAATTTGATGACTAAATATTATAATGAGAGTTAAAAATTGCAGATCACATTCACAAGTGATAAAAGGTAAGCCACGCATAATTAGTCATCAAATTATAAACTGATGTACTAAAATTAGGCAAGTGTTGTGTATAAGATCAAAATAAATTATGCACTAATAATCTAGTAATTGAAATTATCGAATTATATACACGTTATATATGTTGACCATATCGGCCTTTCCTTGCATAATGGGTTTGATCTAAAAACAAGAAGTTCATATACCCAGTCCCACATGAATAAAATTTGTAACCAATCTATTCAAATCATGTGATTATGTTACACAAGCGTATATATGTACATTTGATACAAAATATAGCAACACTTACAGGAAAGTCAACCAAAAAAAAAGGTTTAACTTAATGCAATTAAATCAACATTACCACTAGCAATACTAAGATATCGTATCCTATTGGCAGACGAATCTATTACATCAACTCATCCCTACAAATTGACATCTTGCAGGCACGGTAAATATAAATATATATATATATATATATATATATAATTGGCATATTGAATCTAAGACATATAAGTGCTTTACACATCACCAAATAACCATGTGAGACTTTAACTGGATTTGTATGACTATATCCTTTCCCATGCAGTATTTGATCACATGATTGAACTAATGGATTAAAATTCTTGACTCACTGCAAGCCTTATACAAGTATGATGAAAATCGACAATATGATTCATTAAGCCATGATCGAACACGATTTTGGATTAAAATTTATATATACAAGAAACACACAATTGCGACAAAGATTCATACCCGATCGGCTATTGACTCATACAAGAAGCGGTCAAATATTTAAGCGTACACAATAAAAGTTAGGGTTCTAAATTCATCAGTATCCCGCTCTGATACCAACTGTAAGAATATTTTGTAATCGAAGGATCGGTAAACCATGAATTTAGAACACAATATATGAATATATATAAAGTTAAATCAACATACCTTAAATCAATCATTGATAGTCGATCAATATGGATGTTTAGACAAACATCCTTGGCTAGTTCTTCCTCTCCATCTCTCACCGATATTGATAGCTTTCAATGGGACAAGTGATTATCAGAGTGTGGAGTGGAGAGGGGACCTAGCCAAATATATAATGTAACCCTAGGGCCCTCCCATCATGGGCTTTCTAGGATGGGCCTACACCAACTGTCAGACCATGTCTGCTATAATCAAGGCCTTAACAATAGTGGGTCAAACAAATCAGGCCTTATAAGTCAAGTCCCATTATCCGTATTAATTTAGCCCGTTTTTATAAAATCAAAATATCCAATTAATAGAAGTCCACATTAGAATAAAATTCTTACAAAAATATCCTCAAAGTCAGAAAGTTTCATAGATTTGTTCGTACCATTTACCAGCTTCTTTGAGAAATATTTTTCTTTTTTCGTCATTTCTCACCCTCTCCAATTCATCAACGGGAGGGAATGGACCACAATTTAAGCCACTAATGATGGCAAACTCCTTCATGCCAAATTGAATAGGCTTCTTGTCTATGGCAAACCATAGCTCCCATTTCTTCTTGCATGGAATTTGATGAAGTAGAAGATAATGGCAAAGTTGCCTGAAAAATGTCCATAATTGTCTCATGTCTAATAAGTGACCGAAGCAGCTTTTGGAAAATCTAGCCAACATATTGTCCCCTACAGTCTTCAACATTTCCTCCAATTTATCAGGTTTGGCACATGCAGCTCGTATGGTCACCCTCACAGGGAAGTATCCTATATCATCCAAAAGTGTCCAGAGTTGGTAATTGTTGAAATAGATACACCGTGAACAAGAGGGAATAGCTGACTTATCAACCAGACCATTCTCCTCATTCTCCTGTATTCAAACAAAACACCATACCCTCTTAAATATAAATCAAATAAGAATGAATGAAGCAATATAGGAAAATTAGTTGAAAGAGTTAATAGCAAAAAATTCATAGCAAGTCATACCACAATGATCCCTAGAAACTAGTGTGCATGAACTTCAAGACCAAATATGCTGATAAGTGTCAACTCTATACACTATGTCATGCTATAAAATACGAAAATTAAGACATAAAACAAGAATTGAGGGCTTATGAAGAGATCTGATAGCACGGCCACATGTCCAACTCTTGCGTTTCCACTTCCTGATTTTGAAGCAATTTTCTATAGGTGGGCAAGACTTCAAATCCAACTCACATACAATAAACCAACAATTTCAACGGCAAGGTCTCTCTCTCTCCTTTAGATACCAGCAGCAAAAGCAGATTAAACAATCAAACAGGAAGACATGTATATAAATAGTTGGAGTCCCCTATAATATAAATGTAGCAAGTTTCCAGTTGATCTTTCTTAAGTTCTCCGCAAATAAAATAAGCTCCCAATATGCTTGAGACCTAATTCAAATTTATATATCATATGTGTAATGGTGGAATATATGAGAAATTGTCAAGAACATATCTATCTGTCTCTCTCTATAACTATACACATATATATATATGATATATATATGTATAGAGAGAGAGAGAGAGAGAGAGAGAGAGAGAGATGGAGAGAGAGATTGAGAGATTTTAATATGATATTATGGTGTTTATAAATGAATTCTAGTTAAATTAGTAAACTGCATTTCTTGTTACATGTTTTCTGAAAACTGTCGATGCTCCTGCATAACATAAGTTTTGCAAAATCGTTGCCTGTTTCCTGTGACGAACTTTCTGAAATCTGTCAATGTTCCAAATTTCGGATTATGTCGACAAAGTTGTCAGTATTTCACTTTGATCTGTTACATCACCTGTGAAGCAACCCCATAGGAAGTTTTATCACCCGTGAAAAGTTAATGGGAAAATTATTTATCACACATAGAGAAGCCCCTGGGAAGTTATCCATTTCCCACGGGGAAGTCAACAATAACCTGCGGGGGAGTTCATGGGAAGCTATCAATCACCTACGAGAAAGTCCATAGGAGGGTACAATATGGGTTGGCCATGTGGAGCCAGATTTGTAACGAGAACTTAATCAACTTATTTCGATTTTCTATTGACCTGTTTGCCATATGTTCTGCTTTGCAATTCTTTTTCTAGGAATCATTCTTAATATAAAGCTTTGAGAAATCTTTTCACTTAATTGGTTTTAGTATTAAGAGTCTTTATTTGTTTTTAGCACATGGGTTTCTGGGTAGCATACAAGTTTTCTTGATATTGGAACTCTTGAAAGAGTTGCAATGGCATTTTGCTATTTTAATGGCAAAGATACAAACTACAGTTAATTGTTCATTTGCTGTATTTATGTTATCTATTCGTGACACATTGATTGATCATAATGCATACCTTGCTGAATCATTAGGACTCACCCTTCCCTTTTCATTCTGATCTGGTTATTAAGTCAATAGTCATTTGCTAAAAGTCTGGTCAAAGAAAGAAATGAAGACCTAATGTATACTGTTGTAAATTAGTATGTTGTTGTGGTGGAAGACTGAGGTAAGTTACTTTTGTTATCTGTATTTATGTTATGTGAACATGTGTGGTGTATATATTGTAGGAATTTGAACTACTCAGTCACAAGAAGTTTGACTCGCTCACTTTTGTTGTGTATAATTATATTGTGGGCTATAATGCGCGTGTCTCAAGGTTGTGGCATATGTTAAGTTTTAAATTTTTATGTTCGCATGTATGTGTGAGATAAATGAGGATTTTGTGAAAATTCTTTGATGATATTAGCATGCTCGTTTAATGATTGGCTTAGGGCCACCTACTCTGACTGGGGCGGTAGGGATCATCTGTTTTCAATTCAATCTTTTGATTTCTGCAGAAGCTCAAAAATAAAGACAAGCAAAGGAAAAAAAAAAGAAAAAAAGAAAAGAGCGAAATTGAAAAGAGAGAAGATGCTGGAGAAGCTTGGGTTGCCTCTGATGCCATCAGTAAGGGGGAATACTTAGGTGGTGGATGCCTCGCATTGCCAAGGATATTCGTCACAATTCACTTTCATCAATCGCAAGGTTAGTCAATTTAAGCTCCTTATGTTTTCCTTTTCATCTCATTGCTTTCGGCCCTTGATTCTTTATCGGGTTTCTTTAAGACCTATTTCGGCAATTTTGTGGATATATGTTTTTGTTGCTGTTTTATGATATTGATGTTTGTATTATATTCCAATTCTGGTTTCTTTCATATCCATGTCATTGTATTGCTTCTTTTGATTGTCTCAATTGAAACTCTTGATCTTGTCGTGTTAAATCATAGTGGTCCTTTTTGATACTTTTTCCTGGGTTATTTTGGTACATGTGATATAGAGTTGTTCCTCATGAGGTTTCTATGATGTGAAATTATGGGGTTCGTGATGATCCAAAACTTCTAGCTAATTTAATGAAAACATATAACCAACCATTTTATTATGATAGTCTATTTGGGCATAGTGTGATGCTAACCAATTCATTGTTAGTATAACATCGAAATCATTTATGGGCAACAAAACCAAATCGGCATTCATCGTTCTTTCACCTATTATTAACTTACAATTCTTGTAAATTAGATCTATTTTCCATGACGTTCCCATAGGCGAACTTACTTCTAACTCATATGGTAAAACTTCATGTTGAATCACAAAACTAGAAAAGAAATTAAGCGATATGTAAGAATGCGTTGAACCAGGGTCAATCAATACTTTGGCTAGATGTCCACAAATCGAAAGCGTATCTTCCACCACTGTGGGTTCGGAGATTTTCTCTTGATTTATTACAAACACCTTTCCTTGTACTCGAGGCTTTCCCATACGATTCTCGTTTTCCTTAACGGTCCTTTGTTGAGGGGGAGCTTGTGAAGTTCCCACTTGCGGACAGTCTTTGAAGGAATGTTCATTATTCCCACTTGCGGATCTTCATTGGAGATTTTAAATTTAGATATGCTGAGAAAAGTGGAGAAATAAAGGAAAGCAAAAATTAAATTGGCTCCGAAGGGTAAACTCATAATTCAGAAAGAGCTAATTGTTTTAAAAAGGAAGGCTTTATCTCTCAGAAGGGAAGGTAGATCAGATGAGTCGGAAGAAGAACTGAAAAAGGCTAACGTTCTTGAGCATCAGCTTGAAGACATGAATAAAGCTTCTTCTGTCACTCAGCCAGGTACTGGCAACAGGGGTACTTACAGCAATATAGAGGAAACTTTTGGTAATGAAGATGAAGAGGAAGTTACGGATCAAGATATGTATGATCCAGCTTATCTTTCTCTTTTGAAGAACTTGGGGTGGGAGGATGAAGATAATGTTAAAGTTCCATCAATGAACTTGGAAGAAATAAAAGGGCCTCTACAGGCATGAGAGGATCCTGTATTACACAATCTATTTGTGATGTTGTTAAGACGACATCGAGGAGAAGTGAGGGTGAAGTTCAGAGGGAACTATTGTCGCTCAAAAGAAAAGCTCTTACTCTTAGACGCCAAGGAGAGACCGAAGAGGCCGATGAAGTGTTGAAAATGGCAAAATTATTGGCGGCACAGTTGCAAGAATTGGAAGAACTAACATCCCGATGAGAAGAAGATTTATCTGAAAATAGCAGAAGAAATGCATCCATTGATTCTCCGCAAAATACTGAACCTTCTCAACCTGATGATATCATTCATGAGAATGAGAAGGCATTTATAAATGAATATCACTCCTCAGTGGCAACTGTCTCTCGACCACAGTCTAGCTCCCTCCAGCAAGAAATCGTGGCCCACAAGAGGAAAGCATGTTGCTTTTAAGAGAGAAGGAAAATTGGCAGAAGCCAAGGAGGAGCTTCGGCAGGCGAAGCTCTTGGAGAAGCACATGGATGACACGCCTCTGCCTGCCCCTAAGTCGTGCGATACATCAGCCTCTGGTGTCTCTTCTGTTGACAAAGAGCCCAGTCCTGGTTCAGTCTCCAAACCGTTGTCCAGTCGTGATCGGTTTAAACTACAGCAGGAATCACTTAGCCACAAGCGTTAAGCACTTAAGCTAAGACGGGAAGGTAAAACAGCAGAAGCTGATGCTGAGTTCGAATTCGCAAAAGCTCTAGAATCCCGGTTGCAAGAATTGGATCCACCTACTGACTAAGCAGGACCAGAAGATGCTGTTAGCGTTGAAGATTTTCTTGATCCTGAGCTTTGTCTGCTTTGCAATCTATTGGGTTGGAAGCTGGCCAAACTAGAACTCTTGTCATTGAAGCACCACAGTCATCAAGATCCAGCGATGATACTACTGACAATGATGCTAACCAAGAGAGAGAGCAACTGGTGGAACGAATCAAGGCAGAGAAAGTCTAGGCAGCAAACTTAAAACGTTCTGGAAAGCAAGCTGAGGCACTGGATGCCATCAGACGGGCCAAACTTTATGAAAAGAAGTTACAATCTCTAATGTCAAAATGATACATTATTCACATTTTTCGCTTAGATTGGGAATCTGCCGAGTTCATGCAAAGTGGTAAGTATATTGATGCAGGATTAAGTTTAATTTTTATCTTAATATTTATTGTTCTTAAGTTTTTTCTTTTTTCAATTATTTACATGATGTGCTCTATTTGTAAACCATGTCCACGTATATTGGCTACCAATGCTTTTAAAATCGAACTGAAGATGAACAGGAAGCCTCACTGGTTACTAGTTCGATCGGTTCGACCGGTCTGACCATCGATTCAACCGTTATGACATCAAAAAATGTAATAATTATATTTAATTATAATACATATATATATATATATATTAACCAACGTAGTGTAATAATAAAGAAAAAAATTAGGAAATGAATTTCTAGATTTATAATATTTTTGAATTGTTCTTCAAAACTATACCAGTTCATAATTAATTCAGTAGAAAAATTACATATTTTAGCGATATATTATAACGAACACCTTATAATCATGGTTTCTTTTTCATATTTCAAAAAATATTTGTACAATTACATTTATTTAATTACAAAGAAAATCGTTGCTAGCTTTAAAAGCTACTTTATTCTTTTATAAACATAGCATGCACATGCATAAATATATACACTTAATACCTCTTATATAAATACAAAAACTCATATTTGAACCAAAAAGAAAAAAAAAATTATATTAGTACTACATGTTATATAATATATATATAATTATATATACATTTAGATACATCCATATATATATATATAGAGAGAGAGAGAGAGAGAGTACTTAAATATATATAGATACATACATACATACATACAGAGAGGAGAGAGAGAGAGAGGAGAAACAAGGCAATAAAGTGCAACTGGTACGCATAAACCCACGGCTATTCCTTCAAACTTCAATTCTTTCACAACTTTATGGTTGGATTTGAATGATTCAATTCTCAGTCCCTTCTTCATTCTTTCTTAAATCTATAGAATAAGTTAGGATTTTAGATTGAGAAATTATGATGTGAAATCTATAATGGTGGGTTGGGATTTTAGGGGAGAAGAAAATATGTGAATTAGAACTAATTGAAGTGTAAAAGGAAGAGGAGCAAGAACTCTACAAAATCGATCAAAGGTGGAGGAAACAAAAGAACAAAAATTTCTAGAGAGATTGCCGCCACCAGGACTGGTTTCCCCAGTTATTGAACGATTTTTACATGTTCGCACTAATTCACACTAGGCTAATTGTGCAATGGTTTTTTGGGTTAAATCGGACCGAACAAGGCACCGGATACCGATTAAACTGGTTGGACAAGCCAGTTTGGTCCGATTTTCAAAACAATGTTGGCTACACATTACCTGGCAAAGGCTATTTGGCTTATGTGAAACCATTTTTTTTTAGTGAAAGCAGTCTATCACAATCAATCAAATACATCAATACTCTCAGATAAAGAATACACTATTACGATATGTGATAATCAAATATCAATCAATTGAAACATCAATACTCTCAAATGAAAAACAGACTATTAAAACCGTGATCATCAACTAACAAATATATCAAACTATTACACAATAGAAACAGACTAATATACAACTAAAAGAGTACTTGTATTCACGGAAAATCAATCCCCCAACCAGAAGGTTGTGGGCCCCCCACCTTGCCAGTACAGCAAGGCCTCATCGACAGCTAATGTGAAACTAACAAATTAGTTATTCTAAGGACCCGTATTCTCACTCCCATTATGTATAGATATATTAAATGTGTTTATTTTATATTTATATGTGTTTATTTTATTTTTATAGGTATACGTTTTCATAATGTTAATACCTTGTGTTTCATGTTCGTTTTTCACTTTCGCAAAATGTACAAGTTAGGATTATGTCTTGTCCTAGTTAAACATCATATAAACTATATAATTCATGAAAATATATGTATACACATATATATATATATATGCTCGGTTTTGTGTAATAAGATTTAGAAGATTTTTGAAAAAACTCTAAAGAAGGTCTAAATTGCATTTTCTACCCCTAAATAGGTAAAATAAGAAATAACTTATAAATTTTCAGGATTTTATTAAAGGTGGCCGGTTTTATGCTCTAAAAATCAAGAAATATTTTATACTTGGAGTAGAATTACCCTCAAGTCTTCATCCTTCAAGTAGTGATGACAATGTACAAGTGTATGTACACTTGTATAATACCTTTTAGATGGTATAATACATGGATGGCCAACATTCACTTAGGCTTATTACTAAGCACATTAAACTTATTACAAGGCCTTTAGTTGGAAAGTAAGAAATCATTAGATTATGACCTGAATAATTTTATACTCTGTCCTATTAGTCTCTATAAGTAATATTAGGCAAAGAACACAAAATCACTACCACGCACACTAGGCTGCACGACCACGCACACTCACACACTCTCTTACCTTCATTTTTGTCCAAATAATCACAAATTTACAAATTTCAGCTTACTTTCATCCTTACACTTTGTACCCCCTTTAAACTACAAAGAAGAACCACTACTACTAGAAGGTAGAAACCTTGCCTATGGCATGAGTTAGCCTAGGTTTTTATAAAAGTATTAGCTTCATATCTTCCCCATTAGACCTTAAGAGGTAACCACAAGTTGGTTTCCATCTTGGGTCTTAGGGAATATAAGAGAATTTGGTCATATGCTTATAACGATTTTATGCGCATCTTACCCTTGAATTTCTTGAAACTATGCTGAAATTTTGCTTGCAATATGTTCAAATGATGCTTAAGTTATGTATTATGATGTTTGATACTTTGTTAATACTTCAATCATGTGTTAGAAGCTGAAATTTCATATTTGTCAAGGTGAATTTTTAGTTCAGAACTTGCTGAAAAACACTATTCACAGTGCTGAAAAATTTGTTACAAGGCTGAAAATTCTTATTTTTGCACAACTGAAAAATCCGATTTTTCCAAACTCAAAACCTGTTTTATATGTTTTAATTCCAGTGTATAATAAGCTGGAAAAACAGTTTTTTCAAAGCTGTAAAGTTCGGCTTCGAGGGCTGGAAATTTCAGCAGGCGCGCACTTAAGCATTTTGCGTCACAGTCTGAGCATTCCAAGCCTCATAAGCTAAAAACTCAAAATTTTACCAACCAATACTTTATTTTACAACATTAGAAACATATTTGTAAGATCCCAGCAGGTAAAGACTGGAAATTTCGTGCTCACAAACTGAAAATTTTTGCTCGTCGTAAGTGATTGCAGACTGCGAAGTTTCAGTTTGCAAAGGTTGGAAACTATGCTCAATTATGCTAAATCAGTCTGAAAACATACTGAAATTCTGTAAACCTGTGTGTTATACATGAAGTTTATGTGTGTATACCGGACCCCAATGTGATAGGGGTGGATGTGGTCGAGTTCGGTTGCGCGGCAACGGGCTTGCCGGTCTTAAATTAGTTCTCGATCCTCCATCGTTGCCTAAATTAAAAGATAGTATAAATATTACAAATAATAATAGTTAAAAGATAGTATTGATATTATATAAATATATTTTCTATATCCTATATGAAAAAATATATACTATATAGACATATGTATACCTATAAGTATATTCTATACATAATTAAAAGATAGTATAAATAATAATAGTTAAAAGATAGTATTGATATTATATAAATATATATATTCTATATACTATATGAACATATATATACTATATACATATATGTATACCTACAAGTATATTATATACATAATTAAAAGATAGTATAAATAATAATAGTTAAAAGATAGTATTGATATTATATAAATATATATATTCTATATACTATATGAATATATATATACTATATAGACATATGTATACCTATAAGTATATTATATACATAATTAAAAGATAGTATAAATAATAATAGTTAAAAGATAGTATTGATACTCTACAAACATATATATTATATATACTACATAAACATATATATACAATATAAACATATGTATACCTATAAATATATTAAACATAATTAAAAGATAGTATAAATAATAATAGTGAAAAGATAGTATTGATATTATATAAATATATTTCCCCAAAGAGTGTTTTTAATTTAAAAAAAAAAAAGAAATTTTGCTCTTGTATGGATTCAAACTTGAGACCTCTTGGATACAAGACTAATACCTTGCCATTGAGCTAATTCCAACTTTGTTTATTGTTTTGCCTTATATATATTAATATTACATTTTTAATTAAAAAAAATTAAAAAAAACAGGGACAAATTTCCCCGGTTTTTTTAAAAAAAAAATTCAAAAAAAAATCGGGGAAAATTTTGCCCCGGAATTTCCCCCGGTTTTAATTTTAAAAAAGAAATTTTTGCTCTTGTATGGATTCGAACTTGGGACCTCTTGGATACAAGACTAATACCTTGCAATTGAGCTACTTCCAACTTTATTTATTGTTTTGCCTAATATATATTAATATTACGTTTTTAATTAAAAAAAATATTTAAAAAAAACGGGGGAAATTTCCCCCGGTTTTTAAAAAAAATTCAAAAAAAATCGGGGGAAATTTTCCCCCGGAATTTCCCCCGGATTTAATTTAAAAAAAAAAAGAAATTTTGCTCTTGTATGGATTCAAACTTGGGACCTCTTAGATACAAGACTAATGTCTGGCCATTGAGCTACTACCAACTTTGTTTATTATTTTGTCTAATATATATTAATATTATATTTTTAATTAATAAAAATTTAAAAAAACCTGGGGAAATTTTCCCCGGATTTCCTCCGGTTTTTTAAAAAAAAATTAAAAAAAAAAAACGGGGGAAATTTTCCCCAGGAATTTCCCCTGGTTTTTAATTTAAAAAATTCAAAAAAAAAACCGGGGGAAATTTCCCCCGGTTTTCAATTAAAAAAATTCAAAAATAAAACCGGGGGAAATTTTCCCCCGGAATTTCCCCCGGTTTTTAATTTAAAAAATTTAAAAAAAAATCGGGGGAAAATTTCCCCCAGTTTTTAATTTAAAAAATTCAAAAAAAAAAAAACCGGGGGAAATTTTCCCCTGGATTCCCCCGGTTTTTAATTAGAAAAATAAAAAAAAATTCCGGGGGAAATTCCGCCGGAATTCCCCCGGTTTTACTCCGGCGGAATATTCCTGACACATGTGCTAGTTATGTCAGCCCAAGTAAATGAGATGTAAAATACCTTAATCAAAAATTATGTATCATAGATTGATTATATTTTAAAATATTCAACATAAAAATGAAGAGGATGATAGAGTTTTTTCTCACCATTTCATCTAACACTAAAAACATTTTTTTTCTTTTTTTCCTTCAATGTCCGAATTATTTTTGAAGCTAATAATGTGAAAAAATCAAAAGAACTTGTAGGCTAGAATTTTATGAAAATTTCTTCTTTTCTGGTTCAACTCAAGGACAATAGCTAGCCACACATCTATGCATTGGTCTAGGTGTTTTAATAATTAATCATGCATCAAAGATTATCCAAGCTGTAGATTTGTGTAAAGATCATAACAAATAATTAGGATAAAATAAATATCCACATATGGGCATGGCACTTGCAGTTTATACTAATTCATTGTCTATTGTATGATGGAATCTTAGTAATTTTTCGGTATTTGGCGATGATTGAGTATAATAGTTTGTTTTCCAATTGGAGTGTTGATGTAGTTTGTTGATTTAATAGAGCGACATCAATCCAAAAAAATATTAGTGAAGGAGTATGACAACAATTAAACTTTCTTGAAGAGACACAAGGTGGTTGTCATGTCATGTCATGTATGGACAACATGTGATGCTTGAGATGTTGTAAAGGACCAAAGTGTAACTATTGCTATTGTTCGCCAAGACAACAAGAACTTATTCCAGTGGAATAGTTTGCCAGAATATGTAAAAATGATGCACACATATTGTTGTACTAGATCTTTGACATTGGGATAATAGTATGTGTAAATTAGTCAACTTAGCTTTCCATCAATTTAATGACGCGCGACCTAATTGTACTGTTAGTAATCTTAATTGGGGTTAGCACAAATATAGGAAACAATTTTGAATTATTGGAAATTAGGCATGTGCCATAGTTTTAAATTTTGAACACTATATATAAATGCAACGCCAAAACTTTAGCCGATACACATTTCTTGAATTGCAGTATAATAGCAAGATACATAATGCAAATATAATGCCTTCTCTAAAATGTGTAGTCTTGGTAATGGTTTTGCTGGTCACCAACTCCTTCAACAGTGGTGAGCCTCAACATCTAGGAAAAACAATGTCAAGTTTAACAAAACTCACCCGTTATTGGGAAACAAACTCAAGTTTGACGAAACCCAATCATATCGAAGAAGAAAATATACGCTCGACAGCTATCTGTAGTCTTGCTGGAGGTGGACTTTGTTGAGCCTCCACTTATGTATATTAAACCCAACATAGAATAATTGGCACTAGATGCACTTGATGGAAGCATTACATGCATCTACACACTATTCAAGTTCTTGTTTTTATTAATAATAGGCAAAATACACGAGAAGGCCAAGTATTGTTTTTTGTATTTCTCCTGTTTCAACTTTGTAATAAACTAATATTATTAAATAAAGAAATGGGCTAGGTTAACTAATATATGCTTATATATTTAAAATATTTTTAAATGGGTTTTCATATTTCAGTGTAATTTTTGGGGTAGGAATGTGAGATGAATAACTATTCATTCTTGTCACCTTCTAGTTTTCTTTTTTGCTGCTATGAAACTAAAAATTGTGAGGAAAATAAAATACAAAAAAAATGAGTTTTCTATACACCAAAAAAATGATGAAAACACCAGAAAATATTTAGATGTTGTATTGTGTTTTGTGGGAGAATACTTGCTGTTAGGTTCTCTTGATGCTAAATCCAATAGATGATTTTTTGGTTGAGGTTTATAGGTATGCTTTCTCCTTTTTTTTTTCTTTTTGAGTGGATTTATTCTTATTTGGTGTCTGTGAATCATTTGATTAGACTGAAATTAAGAACAGTGCATTTTGAGGTGTGAAGTGGGAGACATGAGATGTCATAAATGGGGTGTGAATAAGATGACCTTTTGATTTTTCATTTTATTTTCTATAAAAGTAACAATTTCAAATCTAGAGGTTAATAGTACTCTAGCAACTTTATGTAAGGTAGATTTTGGAGAACTCATGTTTGAAAATAAAATCCATCTCATGGAATCAACAAATGAAGTGGGTTAGTTAAAAATTAACAGGAGAACCAACTAGCTTTGGGTTCGAGTAACATTTCACCCTAACCACAGCACATCCACTGATTCTTCAATAACAACCAGCTTAGACCTCCACTTAATTTCACCCATGCTTCATCCTAGTCATAGATAAATCACCTGGGTTCGAGTCCATAAGTAGTGACAATTGCCCTATAAAGAACCACTTTCGCTACAGCTCCAGTAGGTTCCCTTAACCAAGTCACTACGTAGGAGTCTCCGGCTTATTCTTCAATTGGTACACTATCAGAGCCCTAGCTCCTCCCACTACTTGGGAGCTTATGGTTTCATGCTCTATTTCACTCTTAGCAAAAATCAACCTTATGGTTGAGGTGCCTAAAAATGAAGGCTAAGCCACAATAAAGTAAGATATATTGGCAGCAGTAATCCATATAGATTTCAGTACCACATCTAACAACTAGGGTAGGTTTTTATATGGTCAGAATGAATAAATAGTTCTTTAATAGCCTGAAGTATAGTGATAACTACTGGTAAAGTCAGATTAAATAAACAGCATATAGTGATATTAAGTATTCAATGTAGCTTCCCTAAGAGAGTTTAAATTTTTAGATAAGGTGGTTAGTTCACAATATTAGAAAATATACCAAACAAGGGATCACAAATTTAGATTCTGAATGCCAAACATTTATAAGAAAGAGATTTATGTATTATACTTCACTAAAAGAATATTACCAGTACATAAAGAGATGTATCTGAAACACTAAATAATATTGCTTACCTTTACAAATTTTTAAATAATGTGGTCATTCAACAATACAAATATGCCCGTAAGTACAAACTGAATTCCCTACCCTATAATAGTGCCCCATCCCGTACCCCACACCTAATTTAGATGTATGACATGTGTAATTCTTGAAAATTTACTTCACGTGTAATTGAGATTTCCTTACCAGATTAGATAATAGGAAAAATACAATTAATGGGAAAATGGGTTAGAAGGTGATTTTTGGTTATCAATTAAAACCTAATAAACGGGTTAGAACTAATCTACGCTTGGTCGTGATGCAGTTCTCAAGCACTAAAGGGTCATGTAGCTTGTTCTATTTGAAATTTTTAAACTTATGTGCATGCTTTGAAGTTATGTTGATTTTTTTAATAAAAGTGAGCTATCTTTTGGAATTTGATCTTTTACATTGCACTAAAATCTTAGTAGTTTAGATGGTATAGAATCTATAGAAGATAATGAGTATTGCCAGCTTGTATAATTAGCTTTGATTTTTAGAGTTTGTTTCTAAATAGCTTGATTATAATTGCATTTGACTGTATGATGTATTTATGCAACATGAATTTGCATATTATGTAGATTTAGGTTTGCTATGCAACAGTATAAATAGACACAATGTGTCATTGTATGTGATATATAGAGACCCTTACACGTTTCTAAGAAATTTTAATTAATTGGACTACTGTCATTATATCTACATGTAGAGATTCTTTTGTTGACATGTAATTGGGTGATTAAAAATGGATTCTAGGTGCAGTGAAACTTAGTCTAACAAGATGAATGCTATTGAAATATAGTTTCGTGAAAAAAAAAAACATAGACATTATGTAATGTTAATATAGGTTATTGGGGGCATCTAAACAAATGACATTTTTAGCTAGTATATATTCACTTCTGTGATATTTTTTGGTGTCTCAATAGACCTTTTAGGCTAATGATGAATTCAAAGTAAAATTCATAAGGCCAAAGCAAATTTTGTTTAAATACTTTTGTTATCCTCAATGATTAATGAATTAAATCATATTAAAATTTACTTTCTAATATGACTTGTATAATTAATGCAAATGACAAGACTCTCCTCTCTCTCTCTCTCTCTCTCTCTCTCTCTCTCTCTCTCTCTCTGTCTACATTGTTACCTGTGGGCTCATTTATTGAATAAGGTCTTTGTTGTTTATGTGTTTTTATAATATTAATAAAATAATTGGATGAGATATTTGATATTGAAAAAAAAAGTTAGAAAAAAATTTACATTATAACCTAATCACTCTTGACATAGTGAGATTAAACTGAACAATGATTTTTTTCATTAAAAAAATAAAATTTTGATTTTAATGAGATTGTATAAATAATCTCCTATAAAATCAAAATCTTAAAAAATATCCAAGAAAATGTGAAAAAAAAAGCTAAGATTGAATTAGTAGTGCCACTACAAAATCCATTCAACTATAATATTATACCGGAAGAATTTACTTTATCACTCTACACCCTAGAGAATAAATAAATGGTTAGTTACACTCTACACCCTAAAGAATATCTTATGTTGCATTTATTGTCGTTGTTATGAAATATAACATAGCAATGCTTGAATTAACATTATTTATTAGCAGGTCCTAGTTGTAATATAGACATATCCTCAAAGGTTTTTGTTAATTTTTGAAACCATAGGAGGTTTCTCATAAATTAGCCTAAACTCAGGGGAAGTCAGTGTAAATCGTCCAAAAAAATGAGAATGGGTATTTTTGAAAATTGAAATAAGTCAACAGAAAGCTAGGTTTTAGTGATAATGTGGGTATAACCTCAGGGGGTTTTGGGTAATTTTTGAAACCACAGGAGTTTCTCGTAAATTAGCCTAATTTCAGGAGTGATCAGTGTAATTCGCCCTAAATAATAATTGTGAAAACAAATGAATGTTAATTGACAATCTTCTATAAGTAAGCAATACAAATAATTTGAAACTCTAAATTTTAAAATTGGAGTGTGAAAAAAATGATATATAAGAAATTTACACTTTATTCTCCTAATATTATTTGACGAAATAATTTAATTTTATCTGTGATTTTTTTAACTAGTAAAAGATGAATAGTATATTTATATGCTAATTGTGATTGATGAGTTCATAAGATATAATTAGCACTGAAGAAAAGCTATTGAGTGAAAAATGACATTTTTAAAAAAAAATTGAAGGACTAATAGACTAATAATAATACGATCTATAGTATGATTGATATTTTATAATTTGTAAATTCTAGTAATTAATCTTAATTAGTCAAGAAACTTTGTGATTTTATTATTTAATAATTTTTAGAAAAATTAAAGTTAAAAAAATATTGAATGGAAACTCGCAATTTTTAAGAAAACAAAATGATAGAAGTAAACACAAATGTCATTTTGATAAAATTACCTTTCTAATAATTGTAAACTTAGCGATCACATCTCCCTAATTAATTAAAAGTTATTCTCTCGTTTATAATTTTGAAACATCCTAATGCTTTCATTATAATTGTTTCTATTTAATATTGTGTAAACAATAACTTGATCTGAGCTTAAAAAATTTGAACTTTACTCGAAAGAGTTATACTAGTTTTTCAACTTGCATACTGGAATATATATATATATACCAATAAGAGCAGAAACTTAATTTCACACAAAAAGAGACTTGTGAAATTTAAGAATAATTTAGATATACGTACAGAACGAACCAGCATAAAAAAAAGAACATCCAAATCAGTGTATGCCCTAATCCAAAATAATGTCTATTTACGTTACAAAAAAAGAAAAAAATCCCTTCATTAACGAAAATTTTGTGAGGGAAAGATTTTGTCTCAAATTTAAGATGTCTATGATGGATTAATGACATAATTCAATATAAACATAACTAAATAAACAATCTGACCAAAAAAAAACAAAACTAAATAAACAATCAGTAACAAGGCATTTAGTGACAGAATTGTCATAAAGTAAATCTGTCACAAAAACTAAATTTATAATTTATTGATTTGTCACTGAAAAATATGCATTCTTGTAGTGTATCTATAACCCTTTAAGTGTGAAAAATTCCCCCACGCCCCAATGTTTGAAGATATTTGAGAGTCGACAAACCTAACATGGAAGCGTTTTGGTGAGAGAGATACTTTCTCCAATTAAGAAAAGGACCATGAGGTGATCTTGCCATGTCAAGGCCAAGGAAAAAAACTTGGCACGACCAAGATCTTTAGTATTAAATCGACTACGCGAAGAGTCTTCACTTGTTGAATAAGAGACATTGAAGTTACGGTAAATAAAACATCATCCACGTGTACCAAAAGAGCAAGGAAATTTGCACCAGCACTAATGTTATATTTGAAACAAAAATTTTGGTGAGGAAGAGTTGAAGGAAAATTAAAAGGATCAAAAATAAAAACAAAAGTACTAACGTTTGATGCAAAGAAAAAAAATTTCATTCCTATTTTCCTTGCCAAAATCTGAAAACCAAACGGAGGGTAAGAGTAGCAAGTAATGATATGTCTTAGATTGTTGAAATCTAAGTTTTTGCAAATATCTAGTGAATTCAATATTCCACCATTAAGATAAGGATCTCTTCAAGTAACAAGCCTGACCTACGGCTGCTCTAGCATAGCCTTCAGATGGTCACATAAAAACCTCTTCATATGCAAGCAATACTTTTTTTGTAACTTAAATTTTCGTTTTTTGTAACTATTGATGTCACATTAACTTAAATTCTTTTGTATCCATAAAATAATGTCTATGCAAGCGCTATTGATGTCACATTGATGTAAAGACAGATTTCGAAGCTAAATTACAAAGAAACGTTTACATAGTAACAAGTTTAGCAATATGAGAAAAACTTTCTGTATAATCCACTCCTTCAATCTAATTATATCTTTTTGCCACCAAACATGTCTTATGTTTGTTAGGGGTACCATTCGATTTTAGTTAGTCTTTGTACCATTTTAGAACCAGTAGGTTTCATCCATGGAGGTAGAAAATAGAGACCCCGAGTATGATTTTGTTCAAGTGTTGTTATTCTAGCTGCGTAGCCTCAACCCATATTGTATCATGTTTAGCTTGGTTGTAACATGAAGGTTGTAGAACATATGACAAGTTGGCTAAAAAAATTATATGAGAGTGAGAAAAACGTACAAGTAACGCGACAAAAGTGGCTTAATTGGTATAAGATGGACTGGAACTATCAACAACATTAGTAACAAAGTCAAATGAACGTCACCAAAGGTAGAAAAATTGGAGCCATTAAATCCTTTAAATTCACTCATACTGCTTAAATTAATTTAAAAACTTACTTTAAATATAAAATGAAATAAAAACTTGCATTTATAGAAAAATAAAAAATAACAAATTTTGTACTTACCAAAATTAATAAAGTTACAAAAATTAAGAAATTACATAATTAAAATATAGATAAAATTACAAAAAGGCATTATTACCAAAAAAAAATAATTATATGTCAAAAAGGATATTTTACGTAATAAAATAAAAATAAAAATAATGAGCACATGTATATTTTGATTATAAAGTACTTATTGTATTCAATCATCACCATCAAAAAAACAGGGGGGGGGGGATCAAGTCTATTTAGAATATTATGTGATACTGATATAATATATAATTTAAGTAAAAGTAATGCATAGAAAGAAAAAAGTGTTACAAATATTTGTGTATAATTTCACAAATATATAAAATGAAGAATTATCGATGCCTAGGATCTCTATAAGTAAAAAAATGAATTTATTGATATTATGAAGAGTGAGCAATGAGAGAAAATTGAAATATGGGAAGCAATACTTAAATTTTTGTAACTTATGAAACTTAAAAAGGACTAAATATGAAAACATCATATATTGCAAAAGTCAATAAACCTAACTTATCCACCTAACTAAACTACACGTAAGCAATACCCCAAAAATAAGTATATTTGTCATAGTATATGGAGGAAAATAACTTGTCCACCTTATTGTCCACATAATACCAAAGAGATGGACACATAAGATGGACATCATTTTAAATATATATTAGATTAGATTCGTTCTTTTCTGATTCAATTCAAGCACAATAGCTAGCTATGCATCTATGCATCGGTGTAGCTGTTCTAATATTTAATCACACATTAAAGATCATCCAAATAGTAGATTTGGGTAAAGATCATAACGAACTTTTAGGATAAAATAAATATCTACAGATGGATATGGCACATGTAGTTTATGTTAATTTGTTGTCTACTGTATAGTAGTTTTCTTTGTAATTTTTTGGTATTTCGTGATTGATGAGTATAATTATTTGTTCATCAATTGAGGTATTGATGTAGTTGGTGGATCTAATTGAGCGTCTTCAATCGAAAAAATTATTAGTAACGGAGTAGGACAACAATTAAACTTTTTGGAAGAGGCACAAGTTGTTGCTCAGGTTATGTACGGACAAAATGTGATGCCTGAGATGTTGTGAAGGACCAAATTGTAACTAGCACTATTATTTCGCATTACATTAGGATTTTATTAGAATAAGTAAAATGATGCATGCATCCATCGGTGTAGTAGATCCTGGACATTTGGACAATAGTATGTATAAATTACTCAACTTAGCTCTTCATCAATGTGATGACGGCCTAATTATACCATCAACAAACTTAATTATGGTTAGATCAAATATATCAAACAATTTCAAATTCCTAGAAATTAGGCATGCCTAATAATTATAAAATTTGAAAACTATATATAACTTAAGAGCGAAACTTTAGCCAATACACATTTCTTGAATTGTACTATAATAACAAGATACATAAAACAAATATAATGGCTTCTCTAAAAAGCTTAGTCTTGGTAATGTTATTGTTGGTCATCAACTCCTTCAGCAATGTTGAGTCTCATCATATTGGAGAAACAGACTCAAGTTTAACGGAACTCACTCGTCATGGAGAAACAGACTTAAGTTCGACAGAACTTACTCATCTCAGAGAAGAGAAGATACCCACAGCAGCTATTGCTAGTCTTGCTGGAGGTGGACTCTGTTGAGCCTCGAGTTTTAGCCAACCCAACATGGAATAATTGGTGCTAGATGCACTTTACTTAGAGTGTTACACTATGCACCATTTAATCTCTAGTTTTATTAATAAAAGACGAAATGCGCAAGGAAAACAAGTATATTTTTCGTATTTCTCCTATTTCAACTTTGTAATAAACTAATATTGTTACATAAAGAAATGGGTTGGCTTAAATAATATGTGCTTATATCTTTAATTATATTATGGGTTTTTTTTTTCATATTTCAATGTAATTGTTAGGGTAGAAAGATCATCAAACTCATGCGGTTTGATTATCCTCAGGAATGCCACCCCTTATGGCTTCCGGAATCGAACGTCGCATGATCATCAGACTCATTCGGTTTGATCGCTCCCACTCCTCGTATGCAGATCTCTCTATAGTAGTACTACTATCAGTTAGATCATCAGGGCGATCAAACCTTAATTTATAGTCATGATCCATGCAACCAAGCACAATCTTGATATGCTCCTTCTAATACTTTAAGTTCGTGCCGTTAAGCACATGGATATTGTTCAAATTAGCAGATATGGCATACACTATATAACAAAAGACATGCTTATAATTAATCAACACAATAAATGCATATATGTGCTTATATCTTTAATTATATTATGGGTTTTTTTTTTTCATATTTCAATGCAATTGTTAGGGTAGAAAGATCATCAGACTCATGCGGTTTGATTATCCTCAGGAATGCCACCCCTTATGGCTTCCGGAATCGAACGTCGCATGATCATCAGACTCATTCGGTTTGATCGCTCCCACTTCTTGTATGCAAATCTCTCTATAGTAGTACTACTATCAGTTAGATCCATGCAACCAAGCATAATCTTGATATGCTCCTTCCAATGCTTTAAGTTCATGCCGTTAAGCACATAGATCTTGTTCAAATTGGCAGATATGGCATACACTATATAACAAAAGACATGCTTACAATTAATCAACACAATAAATGCATATATGGAGGTAATAATAAAAAGCAACAAACATATATCCATGCAAGTGGGACTCATCTCATGACACCTAGCACAACATTGTTATTTAGTCTTTGGACAAAAATAACAGTTTGTAAGCAGTACTCTTATACATAGTGTGAGTGAAGAGATCCACCAGAGAAAGGAGAAGACCGATTTCAGATGACTACATCATGTATCTCAATGAACATGAATTTGATATGGGATTACAAGATGATTCAACCTCTTTCAGTCAAATCAAATTGTGTTCGAATTTTGATGAATAGATCAAAGTCATCAATGAGGAGATGAAATCCATGGCAGACAATAGCGTTTGAGATCTTGCCGAGTTACCACATGGGGCGAAACCCATTGATTGTAAGTGCATTTTCAAAACCAAACATGATTCAAATGGTAACATCGAAAGATACAAAGCATGCTTAGTCGCCAAGCGATTCACTCAGAAACAAGGCATAGACTGTAAAGAGACTTTCTTGCTGATAACGATGAAAGACTCTTTTAGAATAATCATGGCACTCGTAGTTCATTGTGATTTGTAGTTACACCAGATGGATGTTAAGACAACATTCCTCGATGACGACATTGAGGAAATTATATACATGGCACAACTGGGGAACTTTGAGTCCAAAGACTCAAAACACGTAGTATGTAAACTCAAGAAGTCCATCTATGGCTTAAAGCAGGCATCCAGCCAGTGGTACCGGAAGTTTGATTAGGTGATAACCTCTTTTGGTTTTATGGAAAAACTGTTGATCAATGTATATATCTCAAGGTCAGTGGGAGCAAATTCATCATCCTAGTGTTGTATGTAGATGATATTCTACTGATAAGTAGTGATGTAAGCTTATTGCATGAAACTAGGAAGTTTCTATCAAGTAAATTTGAAATGAAAGATCTTGGTGAGGCATCTTTTGTTCTGGGTATACAGATCTATCGGGATTATTTAGAAGTATACTCGGATTATCACAAAAGGCCTACATTGATAAGGTGCTTAGCTGTTTTGGCATGCACAGTTGTGCACCAAGGGATATACCTATGGCAAAAGGTGATAAGTTTAGTTTGCTTCAATGTCCAAAGACAGACCTAGAGAGAGGAAATGGACAAAGTCCTTTATGCGTTAGTAGTAGGGAGTCTCATGTATGCTCAAGTGTGTACGAGTTCAGATATAGCGTACATAGTAGGGATGTTGGGTAGGTATTTGAGTAACCCAAGCATGGATCATTGGATAGCAGCAAAGCGGGTTATGAGATATTTACAAAAAACTAAGGATTAGATGCTTACTTATCAAAGATCAGACCACCTAGAGATTGTGGGATTTCGGATTTTGCCGGATGTCTGGATAGTAGGAGTCTACATCAGGCTATGTCTTTATGATAGCTGGAGGGGTTGTTTGTTGGAAAAGTGTCAAGCATACACTTATAGCTTCCTCAATCATGTAAGCAGAAATCGTAGCTTACTATGAGGAATCTAATCAGAGGATATGGCTTTGGAACTTTATCACTGGATTGCAAGAACTCAATAGTATAGAGAAACCATTGAGAATTGGTTGTGATAATAAAGTAACTGAGTTGTATGCAAAGAACAATCGAAGTTTGTCTAAGTTAAAGCACATAGACATAAAATATTTGGTGGTGAAAGAAAGAGTTTAGGGCCTTCAGGTGTCAATAGAACATATTAGTACAAACTACATGATTGCGGATCTACTCACTAAAGCATTGCCTCCCAAGGTGTTTCATGAGAATTTGGTCTGTGTGGGAGTCTTCAGGATAGATGACATGTCACTCTAGTATGGGTTCGTTGTTTGGCATAATTCTTTTGACATGATTTGCATACTGTACAGACTAAAGTTTTATGAGATTTATAAATTTCATGCTTGATTGGATGCTCTGAATTAAAGTTGTTGGCTTTCCATTGCAGTTTGCATAAAGTAATGAAAAGTGTTAAGGGACTCTTTGAGTCGTAAGGAAGGAAAGTTGGAAATAGACATGATTGAGATCACATTGCATGCAATTTACATGCTACACATCCATATTTGATCCATGTTATTAGTTTGGCTGGTATTATGACCACTGTTCGATTTAGTTACGAGTCATGTGATAAAAGCTGCTTTGGGCGGCGGCATTGGATGGGTGGGGTGGGTTGTGGGCGGCGAGGCTGGAGGGTGAACGGCCATACTGGGTAAATATCGGGGCTAGGGGTGGGGGCCTGCGTCGCTGGGAGGGGTAGGTTGGGCTTGTTGTGAGGCCCTTCAGACAGTGGGCAACTTACGCAAACAGTATCAAGCTTGCTACAGATTGCTTAGTGTGTCGCAATGAGAAAAGGGATACGATACATGTGTTATAGGAGTGCACCTTCAAGCGATAGACGTGGGCCCTGTTCTATGGTCGGTAATTCGATATTGGAATGGCGAGTTGGAGGCTTAGCTTCGATTTGTACATACCAAGTTAGATAAATTGGAGGTTGCTCTTGTGCTAACCATC
Source organism: Petrea volubilis (assembly GCA_026212405.1). Lineage (NCBI taxonomy): Eukaryota > Viridiplantae > Streptophyta > Magnoliopsida > Lamiales > Verbenaceae > Petrea > Petrea volubilis. The sequence goes on from CM047878.1 coordinate 15,322,489, forward strand.
TAGTAGTTACTATGGTATCATAGGAACAAGAAATTAATGGAGGGATTGGAATGGGATCCGATGGCATTGATCGCAATGGCTAGATGCTCAATTGCGGAGTTTTCTATGGCTGTTCGTGATCGAGCAGTAGACCATAAGCAATAGGAGGGATAGACAAGTTTGCTGGACCAAGTTGGTTGAGGGCACCATAAAACTGAACTTCGATAGGGTCATCCTTAACAAGGAATGTGCAATCAGGACTGGAGTTGTTGCTCATGACAAGGATGGCCAATGCGTGACACGGTTGTCAAGACGTTTCAACATTCCAGGGATACCATCCACGTTGCGGTGTCATTAGTGAAAGACGCAATAAAACTAGCCCAGGTGAAATACTGGCAATCCATCATTATTGAAGGCGATTGTTGCACGCATATCAGAGCTTTAAACAGTAAGGAACCAAACTTCTCTAATGTAGGTAATCTAATTGAGGATATTAGAAGGCTAAGTGATGAGTTCCATAGAATCAGTTTTTCTTTTGTTCAACAGGGCGGCAATATTGTAGCCCACCGAATTGCTAGGAATTCCTCAAGTTTTAATGGGAGAAGATGTCTCCCTCCCTAGTAGTATCTGTTCTGTAATATTGGCAGAGGCCAATCCCTGATATCTTGTCTAGTAATGAAAGTTTGCTCATTTTCAAATAAAAAAAAAAGTTTACTTTTCATGTGACACAACATAACAAAATTGGCACAATTCATGTTCTAAGTAGTAAGCACCAATAATTTTCAAGTAAAACAATTGGATGAAAAGGTTGCATAAAGCATGCCTAACAACTTATAACTAGGCACATTCATAATAACAAAAAAGAAAAAAGAAGATAAACGTTGTAGCTAGACATGGTAGCAATAAAATGTACATGCCCGATCTTAGGCATGTAACGTTAATTTCGAGGGCTCCAACTATATGAGTACTACCTAACATAGCTTAGGCCTTGTAACATCATCGTGTTAAGTGAATCAATATTAAAACGGCATGATCCAAATTCTTATAGAGTCCATTAGAATTGGGGTGGGAGAAATGGTTTAACTTAATTAATGATCAAAATGTATAGATCCTGTATATATATATATATATTAGCACATTAAACATAGTCGATATGCCTATAAAATAGAAGTGAAGCAACCTAATCACATTCTTAAGTTTTAATAATATTTTTTTAATAAAAAATCATAGATATATTTTATTTACTGTTTTAACATTTCATTAAATTTATGATAATAAAAAATTAAATTTTAAATTAAATGGTTAAAAAAGAATAAAAACTGAAGTTAATTTAAATATTAAACATGGAATATGAGAGGAGAGAGAGAAGTAAGACAAAGAATAACATTACGTTGAAGACATCATAGAGAATCAAGAGGAAAGATAAGTCAAATATGTATAGCATAAGAAAGAGGGGATACAAAAGATAAGAGAGAATAGTAGATGAAAAAAAAAAGAAATTAAAAAATTAAGAAAGTTAGTTGAGGGTTAATTTAGTCAATCTATTTATTAATATGTGGAGTAGTTATTATAAAAGTCTGATTATTTATATATAGTGTAGTTATGAAGTATTAATGAGATAAATCATGTTAAAATTGGGGTCATGGTCGATCTTCAATTTTCGAAATGAGGCATGCATATATGTATATACATTATCAAATTTTAAAATTAACCATTTAAGAAAGATATTTTATAGTTTAGAAAAATTTTGTAATGCTCCATCCATATGAAATAAATTTGGAAGAAATAAACACCTTATACGCTTCAACTAAAGGAACCCAAGTGAATCCACTTAAATATATATATATTTTTGTAAATTGTTCATAGCCACATATCTATATAAACTTGGAGAGATCAAAGGCAATTCTCACGTTCAATAGACTCAGAGGCCCAAGGTAAGACAAGTGTTATTAGAGTTGCTCGCCATTCAAGATATTTAATGTTAATTGGTACACCGAGCAAAGTGCTACCTCTTGAACGCCTACAACAAAGTTCTATGTGTGCATGTGTAATACGCCATCTCACATTGGGATATTACGGAAAATTTGGATTCCTTATATAGCTTGGCCAAAGAACTCAAAAGCATCCATTGGATATCCATTTTAGATAGGTTGTAAATGGGAGCCACCTCCTGAACCCGCGGGACAAAGTACTACATGTGCGAAAGCCGCCTCTTGAGCCTATAGGAGCCATTTTTAGAGTCCCAACACATGGTGGTCAGCCCTGAAAGTTGTCATGTCGTGATAAAGATATCACATTTTGAAGGAAAGGTGATTGTAATACCCCATTCCATATCAGGATATTAAGGAAAAATTGGATTCTCTATAAAGCTTTGTGAAAGAACTTAAGAGCATCTATTGGATATTCCTTTTGGGCAGATTGTTCATAGCTTGATTCAGGGTACACTCGGTGGGCAGATTGTTCATTGCGTGACAACTTGAGCCATCTTTAGAATCCCAATACCTTACTTTCATTCTCGAATCCTATTATGTTGTGACAAGGATGCCACATTCTTAAGGAAGAGCAAATGTAATATGTAACGCCCTCAATCCCAATTGTATATGACAATGAAACTAACAAGAAAATCCAGATATAGACTGTGCTCCAAAATGAAAGCCCTAAATAATATCCTATCACATATGAAATAAATATTGAAAAAGTTAACATCTTACAAGCTTGGATACGAAGAACCCAAAAGCATTTATTGAATATCTTTTTTGGGCGAGTTGTTTGTTACAAAATATTAGGAAACACACATTGGGTTATAAAGCAATTCTTATGTCTAATAGGCTCATAGATCGAGGCATGACTAATTTCAACCTAAATTTCCTATTTGAAATTTCCCGACTCAATCATTGTTTTATATCACAATTGACATCGTAGTGATGTTGTTTCATATCTTAATCATCTGCCTCCATGAGCTAAATTGTTCAGTGTGAAACAAGCATAGTCTATTCTCACTATATAGGTATATAAATTTTGCTAAAACATGCATACCTTAATTGTTATGGGCTAGGTTAAATAATATAAACGACCTCATCTCTTTTCTATACATATTCACACGCTTTGTCACGCTATGAATTTGGGACGCGGCACGGCGATGCCCCTAAGCCCGAAAGGACACAGAGACACCAAGCCACAGAAATCAGAACATACAAAAACACCATAAATATTCATTGAAAAACCTTAGTCGAACATCGCTGCGGAAAAGATGATAATTCTAGCTATTACAATCTAGCTTAAAACATAAATGGAAAAATAAGCTATAATAGTCTCCATAAAACAAAGTCTTAAAAGAAGATGACGTAACTATATAATGTTAACTATATGCTCTAGGCAAAGATGACTTCCATGGGGTCTCCAATCCCAAAATGGTCCCTCGTCACCCTCATGATACTATCCTCTGCAAAATGGTTATTAGTGGTGTAAGCGATACTCACCCAGTAAGCGATATCTTGACCCTCTATCGGATTCAAGCAAATTACATACATATATAACATGAAAATGATATTTGTAAAATAGACAAGTTTTGAAATCAAAGTTTTACACCTTCAAGTTACAGAACATATAACAAAGCAAGATCAAACATATTCATTTATATATCTATGCTCGTGAATATTCGAAATCTCGATTGGCCAACTTGATCAAGCCCTAACTATAACCCTGTTAGGTGGGTTTGATCACTACTATTATTACCCATAGGAGGACCTTAACTACAACCCCGTTAAGTGGGTTCGGACACTACTATTATTAGCCGTAGGAGGGCCTTAACTACAACCCTGTCAAGTGGGTTCAGAGATTGCTACTATACCCCGTAGCATGGTGAGAACTTTCGAAACTCATTCCTACCGATAGAATTCCAATTGTTCAGAGTATGATGATATATACACATATAACACAACATAAAATAATTTTTAACTTTATATAGAGAAAATTCATAAAATAGCATGCTCAAATTCACTTTTTACATAAGAAAATAACTTTCCCAAACAAGATGTAAATTTAAGAAAAACATATGTTTATACAATAAATAGAGGGAAGAAACCACTTACCATAATCTACTTGAGTTTCTATGATATCCAGGACTTAACGGATCGGGCACTAAGCGTGGTCGTATGAATCTAATACTATAAGAGAATGAATTGACGCTATCTTACTATTTTCGAAAACAAGTATATATATATATATATCAAGATATTTGTACATATATATATATGTATGTGTATGTATATGTATATGTATATGCGAAGAGGAGTTTGAACGAGAGTAATATATCTATATATATGTATATAGCCGTGTGTGTTTGTGTGATAAGTGTGTGTGTGTTGATGAAAATGGGAGTCAAACCCCCTATTCATAATAGTGTGAGCAAGAAATAGAATAATTTTATTAAGCTTTATCTGCACATTTAATGAAATCTTCCAACTAAATAGTTTATTAAATGTTTTCACACACAATTGTGGATATAAATCATACAAATGTTACCCTACTTATCATGAGTTGTATCCTACATGAGATTATGAGTTAGTCTAAGTAAAGATGATGATAACTAGTGGTTCTTCTTTTAAAATCATCCATACAAGTGTGTATTACCCTAAGTAAGATTTAAACACATGTATATTATCTTACGTAATCATGTTATGTAATTTTATTATGTAATCACACCTTATGTAATATTATGAGATCATATCTTATATAATCATATCTTATCCAAATCCTCTACAATCTTATCCAAATCTTATATAGTCTTAGCATTAATGGCATTTATTCATGCTTATCAAGAATCTTATCCAAATCTTATCCAAATCATAGACAATCTTAGTATTAATGTCATTTATTTAGGCAAAAATGACATTGAACTAACTACGATTGGATAAAAATATCCAAATTAAAAATAATAATAATAATAATATTAAAAATAATAATAATAATAATAATATTAAAAATAACAATATTAATAAATGATCATAATAATAAGGTGCCTCTTAAAAGGATCAGGGTATCACACACTTAGCGCTCACATCACAATTAGAGAGAACCAATCTTTGTTGTTGTATAAAAATGAAGTACTAATCTAACCCCGACAAAGCACTTGGATTTGATGTGTTCTTATAAGCTCTGTATGCCTCCCTCATTTGAACTTTTAATAGTTGAAGTGCTTGATAATTTTCATCCAAAGTCCACGTATAAGAAATCAAGAAGTTATAGGGTTATATGAAATTCATCCCGCTATAAAGTACAAAATGGGCAAAATACCACTATTTTGAGAAATGTCTGCTGTAATGATCCGATATTTCTAGGTATTTTAAAAGTTAATCATATGATTAAATTGTTTAGTATTTTATGTGATTATTAGTTTATATATGAACTATGTGATTAACTTGTTTAGTGTTTTATTATCTTATATGTGAAATGTGGGATAAATATTATGTTTTCATACCGACCGTTGGATTCTACATATATGCACATAAATCAATATATGTATATATAATTTTATACATGCATTTTTAAAAAAAAATAGAATGATAGGAATTATTTGTAATAAAATTGTATATATATATATATAGTATATTTTATATTTCGAAATAGATAATATAAATATATGTATATTTTCAAAATTATATATATCTACATAATATAATAGGTCATTTTGTACTATTTGATGCTTAAATATGTATTGTTTAAATATTAAATGATTAATTTCTACATATTATGTGACATTTTTATTGCAATAAATACTTTGCAATATATATGCCTATTTTTATTTACAATACTTTGCATAATCTTTGGAATTATTTTTCTACTTCATTTAGTAATCATAAAATACATAAAATTCAAACACACACACACATATACATATATATATGCCTATATACGAATATATATATATACATATATACATATATATAAGGGTTAGATTATTTTTCTTGATATTGCCGTTTTCACTAAAATGTGTCATTTCACACTATAATCATTATTTTGAAAATTATTTTTAAATGCTAGGTCATAAGACTATGATTCATGTATATATATAAATCTTACACTATATATGTATAGATTTTAAATAAAATCTATATACATAAATATATAAGATTATATTTTCATTTCTTTAGGCATTTTTAATTCATCATAAACATTGGAATAATTATACTAGGTGTAAAAATATCCTAAAAATATAGAAAGAGGAGGGGGGGAACGAAATATTATGTGTGTATATATATAATATAAATATATGGTGTATATTATTACTTGCTCCCCAATTCTCCTTGCATTAAATGAATATTCACACATGTAAGATTTCTTCTAGATATGTTTATACATGTAAGGTTTAGATTAAACTAGATTATGAAGTGTGCATTTAGACTCACACTTAAGCTATAATTATGTATTGAGTTGGAAGATTTCATTTATTATAACCCTTAGTTGTAACCTTAGGTGGAAAGATGATAATAATTAGAAAATGACTTAATTATTTAATAATCTTATTTCTTAGCACAACTACTATAAATAGGGGATATATTGGGGATTTAGTACTTCATTTTCATCACATAACACACACAAACACATCCACACACCCACTAAATCCCACCTAAGAAACCCACACCCACACTCATCTTGCTCTCAACTCATAAAACACTTCATATTTATAGTAAATCTTTCACCCACATATATATATATATATATGTATATATATAAACCCTTCTTTTTACATACTTATATACATATTAAACCCCTATACATCCCCTTAAAACCATAAAACATTCTTGAAAAGGTAGAAGAATTTTTAATTAAAGTAGGGGACCTTACTTAATTCATAAGTAAAGGTTCTACTTTAATTCATAGATATTATACCTTATAGAAAGGAGTGTGATTTGATATGCTTCATATTTGATACAAGGTAGGAATTAGGTTTATGAAAGTGTTAGCATTTTATCTCCCTTATTAGAACCTAGGAGGTAGCCACAAGTTGGTTTCCATCTTAGGTCTATGGGAATACGATAGGATTTAGTTATGTGCATATAGTGATTCTATGAGCATATTATGCTAGAATTCTTAGAAATCATGCTGGAATTTGCTTGAATTGTGTTAGAGTAATGCATGAGTTATGTGTTATCATGTTTTACACTTTGTTAGTGTCTTATTTATGTGATAGAAGCTGAAATTTCAAGTTTGTCAAGATGAATTTCTAGTTAAAAACCTGCTGGAATTACTGTTCACATGCTGGAAATTTGGTTTTCAAGTTGAAAATCTTCTTTTCTTGAAAGCTGGAAAATCCGAATTTTCCCAACTGCAAACCTGTTTTATAAGCTGTAATTTCAGTATATAATATGTGGGAATTACAGTATTTTCAAAGCTGGAAAGTTTGGTTATGAAAGCTGGAAATTTCAGAGGTTGCGTGTTAAAATGTTTTTGCGTCGCCATCTGAAATTTCCAGTTTCTATAAGCTGGAAATTCAAAATTTTACCAACTAAAAGTCTATAGGAATATATGTGTGGAATTTCAGCATGTTTCAAACTGGAAATATAGTCTTTTGAAAGCTGAAAATTTCAGTTCATAGAAGTTCGAATTTATGTTCACTCATACGAAATTTATGTGGAAGTCTGCTGGAAATCTGTGAAAATATGTGACATACATGAAATTTATATGCGCATGTCAAGCCCCAAAGTGCTAGGAGTGGATGTGGTCGAGTTCGGCTGTACGGCAACGGGCTTGCCGGTCTTAAATTAGTTCTCGATCCTCCATCGTTGTATAATTCCTCCTTGCAGGGATGGAGTGTCTAATTATTGAAATGGGTCGTATGATAATCGGCATATGCCCGGGATATGACTACCTGAGTGATTGGTTGGGAATTGCAGTGTTTGGTTGGAAATATCAGCACGAAGTGATAAGCTAGCCACCCGTCGAGGTGGAAGAAATAAAACGTGAAATTATGTGATTATATGTTTGAAATTTCTGTGGCAATATGCACAAACCTCACACGAGCACCTTATGTTATATGCAAAGTTTCTACTCAACATGTTGTTGACTTGTTTCATGTGCTTTAGCCGAACTTGAGGCGAAAGAAGTTCCGAGTGAAGAAGACATAGGAAGATGGTTCGAAGCATTTAGGTAGTTATATGTGTTATGTGACCAAGATTTTGTAGCCACGATCATGTGTACGTATTAACCGGCTTACGTGTACTTTTGGGCTTTTGAATAAAAGTATGAGTTGGTTTTCCTATTATTTTAGAAAATGGAATGTTTGTGCAAAAATTATAAATCGGATACTTTCATAATTAGGTAGAAGTTTCGGGTCGTCAAAACTAATTGTGCAAACAACACCCATAGACCAAGTTGTGTATTAGACATGCAACTTTTGCGAATTTTTGAAGATTTTCTATACATGTCCCTTATTTGTCAAAACTAATGGATCTAAATTTGATAAATCAGTGGTCCTTACTTAATTTTTCATAATATATTTTATAAACTATAGGCTTCTTAATTTAAATATATAATACATAAATTATGTATATACATCTTGATATTTCTAGGTTGTATCAAGTAGAAATATGCGATTGGGTAAGATATGAATTCCTAGGATTCCAATCCTAAGAGACGTAATCTATACCTTCAAAAATTTTTGTTCGGTAGAGGATCCAACTACAGGAGAACAAAAAATGCAACACTTCTTCCCCCCCCCCCCCCGGGCCCCCTAAATATACAATTGTTGTTCACTTCAAAAAAAGAATAGAATATAAAATTATTATTGAGTAGATTGATAAATGTAGAATGCAATGTTACAAATGTAGCAAAAACCATTACAATTTAGTGATAAGTATTGTAATTATTTTGTTATCTTTAATAATTAAGTTAGTAATACACATATAGTGATGATAAAAAAAACTGTGAGGGATCATAGTATTAATTTTTATTGTTATTAAGTTGCTGTGATATTATATGTCACTAATATTCAACAATGCAACAAACATACACTACAAGCAAAGTTTGTTTTAGCCACCAAATTCTTAGCAATGACAAGTAAAATGGTTGCTAAATGTATACATTTAGTGACCATAAGTCATTTGGTTGCTAGAACTAAATTTCATATATTCTTTAGCTACCAATCAATTTTTTCTAGCTATATATGGTTACTAAAATCTAACAAGTCATAGCATATAAGATAGTAACCAAAGTTTGAGTTTTTAGCAACAATTATATTAGTCACTACAGAGAAACATTTATTGTGACCAATTTAACGGCCAACTATTAAATGGTAGCTATAAGTCATTTATGTCAATCATCACCAACCACTTAATTGGTTGCTAAATATATATATGCATTGTAACCAACTAATATGGTCGCTAAAAATATAATTACAGCCACCATCTTTATGTGGTTGCTAAAAGTGTAGCTACAACAACCAATTTTATGTGATTGACATATAGAATGCCCATAGCAACAAAATGAATTTTGTCACTAATTATTTTTTAAAAAAAAAAATCCTTTCAACTAAGATTGTAGCAGTTAATTAATTTAAAGGTCAATGCAATATGTCCCAAATAATAAATTTAGAATTATATCACAATATACTAAAGCATATTAAATATATGAATTGTTGTAACCACATAAAAATTATTGCAACTAATGGCTTGGTTGGTAAAAAAATGCTTTTTACCAACCAATAGAAAACTAGTCTCTGAATCATATAAAATGGAATAAAATTTGCGACAAAACTAGAATTACTGCATCTATATACACTATAGGAAAATATGCATTTTCTGGTGGAAAAATTTGGCGGAAATAATTTGGCGGAATTCCAAAGGAATAATTTTCACCATAATAATCGGTCAGAATTTTGGCGGAAATTATAAAAAAAAAAGTAAAAAAAAATACAGGGGAATTCGGGCAGAAATTTCCCTTGTAAAAACAAAAAAATAAAAAATAATTCCAGGGAAATTCCAGTGGAAAAAAAATTAAAAAAATCTGGCAGAATTCCGATTGAAATTTCCTTTGGATTTTTTTTGTAAATTTTGGCCGAATTACATATGTATTCTAAATTACAAAATGTTTAAACAAGTTTAAGCATCGCCTAATGTTTACAAAGTAACTTTATCTTTTTACAAAACAAAATCCGGGGGAATATTCCCATAAGTTTAATGAATGTTGGAATTTGTGCATACAATTTAGTCATTTTTTTTATACATAATCTACTTATTTACAAAAGAAGTTGATATATATATACATACACACATATACATAGGTATCGTATTTTTTTATTAATAACACCTAAAGTTCACATAAGTTTATTTATTTATTATTTTTATATCTTTGTAAGTTACAAAGATAGGACATCCATTAAAAAATTCATGTGTTTTATTTGAATCAATAATTACTATTTATTATTTGCATAATATGAATTGTTTATTTTTATTTCTATATATCTTATATTATGTGAAATAAAATGATGTGATTATTAAAAATTAATATAATCTTTTAAAACTATTAACAACAATTGAATTTTACAAGATTACATAAAAAAAATCAATTAATTTAAAAATGAAATATTATTAAAAGAGCATAAAAAAATTTATTATACATATAAGTTATTTTTTTCAAACATTATTTATTGGATATAATTAATGGGTACAACTAAATTACAAATAACTGGATATCTAAACAGATATGTAGTTGGAGCGGATATTAAACGGATTGAATATCTAAATATCATGTCTATATCCAGTTATAATCGGATATCTATAATTGAATAAGGATAATATTTGCTTTAAACAGATACGAATAAGAATATAAATAAGTTAACAAAATAACAATATGTAATAAGTATAAATAATATTTTACAAATAATATATTAAAAAATTAAAATAAGTTAACAAAACAAAAATATATAGCAAGTATAAAACAAAATAATATATTACTAAATTAAAATAAGAATAATCAAACAAATATGTAATAAGTATAAACCAAAATCAAACATGTCACAACTTCTTGCAATAGCTTGGTGGTTGAGGGCTTGACAAACAAGCTTGAGGTCACTAGTTCAAATCTCCTTAACTACAAAAATTTGCATACTTTGGGGATACTATTCCGGCAGTGATGGCAACGGTGGGGCCTCGACCATTGGCGATGGCGGGCCTCCAATGAAACTCGATGGGCGGTGATGGCGGCAGGGGCCGGGGCAGTGGTAAAGATAGCTCGGCGGGGCACCAGTGGGCGGCGATAGCGGCAGGGGTCAGGGCGATGGAAGAGATAGCCCGGCAGTGCACCGGGCTGTCCAGCAGAAATTTCCTTTGGATTCCTGCGGATAGGCTGGTCCAGCGGCATTCCGGTGGAAATTTCCATCGGACCAGCCCTCCGGCGGACCTTTGGTGAAATGTTCCGCCGAACTGGCCCACCAGCGGGAAATGTCGTTCCGGTGGACACATTTTTGCGGATTTTTCCATCAAATTTCGCACTTTTTTTGTAGTGTTATTTCGTTGCTAAAAGAAATTTTTTTTGCAACGCTTCGTTATCACAATATGGTTATTGAAGCTTGTTAGATATAGCACTTGTTGTGATCATATAGAAATACTTTTTATTGCTAAAGAAATACTTTTTACCAATCAATAGAATGTTGTCACTATATGTCTAACAATAGCAACCATATTAATGTTATAGTGACCACGGTTTTTCACATTAGCAAGTAAAAAATTTTTTGCTGATAATTTCATCTTTAACAACCGTTATTAGATGGTTGCTATACATGCATCTATAGCAACCAATTTAATAACCCGTTACTAAGTACTTTTAGTAACTACCCCATTATGACCACTGGTGACCAAGTCTATTTTAATTGCTATAGGTTTTAGCAACCATTTTCTAACTTTTAGAGATCATAATTAATGATTGCTAAAACTATTTTTTCTTGTAGTGAGAATATTGTTTATGTTCTAGTATATATGCTTACATGTATGCTTAAATATATGTAATTGCATGTTTATATGCACCATTTATGAAATAATAGTGTTTTGCAAAATGTGCTCGTTTTATTTACAACATGCACTGCATCAAGATAGGATTATTTTCTTGTCATTGGTTGACCATCCTTCCATGCATAAAAATTAAAAAAAAAAGTATGTATATATATACCTACACGGTTACTTATATATATATATATATGTATATACACACCTTATATAAAAATTTATGTTGCTGAAAATTAGGGTTTATGCTTGTTTAGGATTTGTCTATGTGTTTAGGGATTGATTTATGTGTTAGAAGTAGAAAATTCAGTGTTTAAAGCTGAAAATTATAGTTGTTTTCAAAACTGGAAATTCTGTTTTCAAAACTGAAATTACTGTTCAAAGTTGATAATTCCGATTTTCAAGGCTGAAAATTCGAATTTTACAAAGCTGAAAACCTATTTTACAAAGCTGGAAATTGCAGCGTGTAATCTCAGTATATTACAAGCTGAAATTTCAGAATTTTGCATGCCGAAAATCTGCTGTCGCAGTCTGCCAAGTCATAGTTTATATGCTGGAAATTTGGTGATTTATACTGAAATTGTGCAATTGTATGCTAAAAAACAGTTTATATTGTGTGAAAATGGTGTGATTAAGGGCCCAAAGTGTTAGGGGTAGATGGGGCTGAGTTCGGTCGGGCGACAACGGGCTTGCCAGTCTTAAACGTTCTTGCCATCCATCGTTGCCTAATCCCACCTTGCATGAACGGAGTGTTCCATGTACTGAAGTGGGTCGTAGGAAATTCGGCATATGCCCGGGATATGACCACTGGAGTGTTTGGTTGGGGGGGAGTAATGGTTGGAATTGAATTACGGCATGGCGAGATAAGATAGCCACCCGTCGAGGGGGAAAATGGTAGAAAAGTGTGCAATTTATGATTCTTATGATCTGAAATTTTGCATGTTTTATGTTGATGCAAATATGTTAAAATTGGTTGTTCAAGTCACACACGCGTACCTTATGTGTTAAGTGAAATTACTACTCAACGTGATTGTTGACGTTGTTAAATATCTAATGTTTTAGCCAGACATGAGAACGAGGTTATCAACGAGGAGGATAGCGAGGGGCGATTTGGAGCTTTTGGCTAGAAGAAATCATAGACGAGCCTTTGTAGTAGTATTATGTATTTAGGACTATTATCATGTACTTGGTGTTTTGCTATGTTTAATAAACGACTTTTACAAAAAATTTCAGCTTACTATAATAAAAGTATTCGTAGCCTTTCTCCATAACTAGCCAAGGGTTTCGGGTCGTCACAGTTTACACCTTACAGCCGTATATTGTGTAACAAAAGAAAAGTCATAGTTACCTAATATATATCATTAGTGATAAATTATGTATCACTCAATCCGTGTTATTACTAAAACATTTCATATTGTCTACAAGTACTTGTTATTAGTCTTGTATTTTTTCGGTGATACAAGGTAATGAAGATGTATGGTTTTAAAATTTAAAGTTAATTTTACACGCTTCATAAGTAGAAAATTCTTAAATGCCTTTAATACTAAATTTCATTGGATGTTGAATGGACCAAGACAACAATTGTTTCTTCTATAAAATGATAATCTAAATGAAACGATCACCCCCTTATACTGTAGAAAAATTAGAAGGGGTCAGATAAACTTGGTTCAAAAATAATAGTTGCATTAAACTATTGTCATGCCAAATGCAAGAAAAATTCATTTCTGGAAGATTAATCTCATGACACCTCAATAGTCAAAGATCAAACAATTTAAGCCCAGATAAAAAGTATGTATATTGAATGTTTTCTATAAAATTTTAGTATTGAAAATTGATTTATTTTTGGGTTCCATTATAAGAAATAACATTCAAAATGTAATATAAAATTTCCGTAAAAGATAAAATAAAAGGTAAAGCCTTTTCATCCAAACAAAATGGAGTGGGTTTTCTGTTTTTCTTGTTGTTTTCCCCATATATAGCTCTGTTGTGGCATGATAATTAAAAGCAAAGCATATTTGGGACCTCAAAGACAAGAATCGTAATAATTATTTCTATGAAAAGGTACATGGTTAACAACCGAAAAGTATGAAATAGATAAATGACATCAAAAATAGAAGATATTTGCAATGGATTTGTAAAAGAACTATATCGAAACATAACCAAATGAACAATCAATGAAAGCATTTACTAAAGAATTTGTCATATACAAAGTTTGTCACAAAACTATGTTCTATGATCAATTAATTGAATATACTTACCTCCAAAAAAATTTAAATAATATGGTCATTCAACAGTATGAATATGCCCATAAATATTCATTTTTCATTTATCCATATGGCGTGCCCTATTCGTAAACCAAGTCCACATATAATGTCCACACATGACCTGCCGAGGGCTATTTGGCTAATGTGAAAGTAACAAGTTAATTATCCTACTTGAAAGTAAGCATCTATGAAGCTTACAAAAGTTTTATTTTAACCTAACTAACTCTTCATTATCATCCTTACGTGTAGCTCAAGTTATATCAACGACAAATATGTATAAATGGAAATGTTATTTGTCTGAAAATAATTTGAAATAATAAGATTAACTTCATTCAAATACATATGGACGTGTTAATTAAGCAAAACATTTGCATATTTCGAAGGATTGTTTTAGTGTTCAGTGACATATGAACTAGTTATGTGAGCCCAAGTAAATGAGTTACGAAATATCTTGATCAAAAATTGCATATCATAAATTATCCAAATAGTAGATGTTCTTTTCTGGTTCAACTTGAGGACAATGGCTAGCCACATATCTATGCATTGGTGTAGTTATTTTAATAATTAATCATGCGTTAAAGATTATCCAAATATTAGATTTGCGTAAAGATCATAATGAACAAGTAGGATACAAAAAATATCTACAGATACGTATGGCACATGTAGTTTATACTTATTTGTTGTCTAATGTACAGTGGTTTCTGTGTATTTATTCGGTATTTGGTGAAGATTGAGTATAATTGTTTGTTCATCAATTACAGTATTAATGCGTTGGTTGACGTAATTGAGCGTCGTCAGTCAAAAAAATAATTAGTGATGGAGTATGACAACAATTGAACTTTTTGGATGAGATACAAGAAGTTGGTGAAATCATGTGTGGACAAAATGTGATGCTTGAGATGTTGTGAAGGACAAAATTGTAACTATCGCTATTATTCGGCATTGATAAGTTAACAACCCACATAATTTCACATATATTTTTCTATTAATATTTGACTTGATTGTAGAGAATATATGTATTTTATGTAAGAATTTCAATACAAAGAAGGAGGTCGAATGTGAGATCTATAGTTGAAGAGATTCTCATGAATTCAACTAAAAGACGAAGAAAATTGAAAACATGCTGAATTCTTTTGTAGACAAAGCATCTCGACTCAAGAGGACAATTTAATTGAGAGATTGAGCGGCAGCTGAGAGCTAGATTTGGTTCGGGCAAAGCATGGAAGCAAAATAAATTCAGCGGCACATGAGAATGACTATAAAAATAAAGAGAAACGCACTAACATGGGCAATAGCATGGCCTTGTTATAGACCATCTTGGTGCAACAAGGGTAGCAACATGGCTTTGTTATAGGCATGAACGTTCAACAAGGGCATATTCTACATAACAAGGTCATGTTCAATCCAATTTCTTCAACAAGTTGCCTCACAACACTTTCGGCGACTACGGCAGCGTGATGCATTAGTCAGCACGGCCATGAAAATTCACAGATTTTGGCGGCTGATTCTTTACAACTTTTCAAACCTCCACAACTCCAATTTATGCGTATAGATAGAGTAGCAAACAAGGAGCAGAAGGCATTCGTAAAAAACAATAATAATAAAATAACATAGAGAATTTAGCCTTTTACTTTTTAATATTTCGTAGTTTGATAATTAGGAAATAAAACAGAGATTTTAGGCCAAGACTCAGCCTGAAGTTTGAGTTCCAATGGTAAAGAAGTATTTTCTTCTTTCTACTTTGAAATTTAACTAAGGAATGGTGATGGTAAACTCTTTCATACTTAACCTACTTTTTATATTTAAATATGCATTTGTCTTTTTGTTGTTGGGAATTGATGTTACCGAATCATATATATCACTACCAAAAAACAGTGATTTAGCCACGAATTTTTAGCCACGGACGAAATCGGTTGCCAGTAGCTACGGAAATGGCCACGGATTAACGAAGAAGATGAAAACATGTGGCCACAGATTTTTCCGTGGCTAAATACACAAAATTTCGTGGCTATATAATTTTTTTTAAAAAAAAAACATAAATGTTTTTGGCCACGGATTCAAATAAAAAAAAATTTAAATTTACAATTTAGCCACGGTTTTATCCGTGGCTAAATTCAAAAAAAAAAAATTTAAATCTTCATGGCCACGGATAAAACCGTGGTAGTATATATTTAAATTTTTTTTTTGAAAAACGTATTAAATGGATACCGATAAATCCGTGGCCCAATAATAAATTTAAATTTTTTTTAAAAAAAAGTTGGACTTGGCCACGGATAAATCCGTGGCAAAGAAATAAATTTATTAATTTTTTTAAATGCATAGTGGCCACGGATAAATCCGTGGCCAAGAAATAAAATTATTTTTTTAAAAAAAAATGCCTAGTGGTCACGGATTTATCTGTGACCAATAGTTAAATTTATTTTTTTTTAATTTTAAATGGCTCGCATAAATCGCGCGACCTGACATTACGGGGCATTAAAAGGTTTGAACCATTTCAAAATCGTCAAATTTTCGTCACGGTTCTTATATTTGCCCTTCTTATGCATTGAAAATTGCAGTTTGATCAACGAGAATACAGTTTTCTCTTTCAGTGATATATACGAATGACTTCGTACTACGGTGTCAATGTACGCTAACGTCAACTAACTTATATAGGAACTATCAAAAAAATGGACTTTAGAGCAGATTGATTAGTGTTGAAGTTGCATTGCTCCAATCATATGATTCCGTCTAACCTAATTAATGAAAACGCACGATTCGGGAAAAGTCAACTACAAGTTTTGACTATTGGCCACGGATAAATCCGTGGCCCAATAATAAATTTAAATTTTTTTTTTTTTAAAAGTTGGACTTGGCCATGGATCAAAATTTACATTTAATTTAATTTTTTGACAAATTTCAAAAATGTATAACATTCATCACAAATTATTTTAAAATATATGTAAAATATGAACATCTGTATTTCAAATAAAAACAATGAACTTTTATTTATTTTTCATTGATACATGCTCTAAACTATTTTTAACTATAAATTAAAATACGTTAATATTTTATATGCATTTAATATTTATTAATTATTTCTTTTTTAATAATAAAATAAAAAAAGTTATTGTGTGGGGGCAGAGCTAGCTAGTACCCAAACTCATATATGCAATTTCTAGAAATTTGATTCATGTAAACACTTTCCATAGTTAAAGTCCATCTAAAAGACTAGAACAATAAAATAAATATAGTAATCGAACAATAAAATAAATAAAGGGCAAAGTACACTTAATCCCCTTCAACTATACTTATGTAACATTTTACCTCTTGTACTATAATAAATTTCAATTAACCCTCCATCTAAATTCGTACACAAACAAGGCATTAACTATTATTTATAAAATAACTATTATAACCTTTTAGCATTTTAAACTCTAAGATTACTCATACCAAATGTATAAAATACAAAAAAACTTTTTGAATTATTGATGTCAATCAATATGTTTATACATTGTCATATTATGTCCCTGATTTATTCTGGCATTGAGAATGCCAACATCAATTTTATTCTCAATCTCACAAATTTATTATTATTATTTATTATTATTGTTATTTATTTTATTATTATTATTATTATTATTATTATTATATATTGAAGACCACAAATGTAAGTTTTCAGTTTCCTATAATAATTTGTTAAGATCTAAAAAATCAATTTTGATATTTATTAAAATAAAAGTAATTATTAATTAACTAACATCCAATAAAGTATTCATAAATAAAATAAAACTAAAATCTCAACAAAAATTTCGAAGTCTATTACAAATATTTGCATTATGGCAATATTATAATAGAGACGGAAAAAATTAATTATATTTATATAATTATCTCTCGTACACTAACGACTGTTTTATTGTTTAAAAATTGAAAAGTAAAGCCAAAGGTTATGATAGATATTTTACAAGTACCAGTTAATGTCTTATTTGCGTACATATTAAAGTAAAGGGGTTAAGTGTATTTTGCCCTAAAATAAATATACTGATCAAATCATTTAATGTTGCAAAAATCACTTTCAACATGGAAATAATTGTATTTATCAAGACATTTAATGCAATTTAATTTTGATATACTTTCCAAAATTTTCAGAACACAAGAAAGGAAAATAGGTGTAATTGTTACCCTCACTAGCCGGTTTCGTTGAGAGAGTAAGAACCAAGTTAGCTATTGTAAATACTCAAAAAGTGCATCAGTGTCAAAATTTTAAGGCGTGATTAATATTAGTCACCTACGAATGTGACCAACGTTAGAACTCTCCTAGTTAATATTCTTGGACTTTCATGCACATAAATTATCTTTATTAATATTAGTTTGATAATTCATGCACGTAATTGATTACCTTTCAGTAAAGGCATAATGGGACATTGTGTGGCCGGCAGGGTACTCTGTAGCTTCTAATGAAGTAATAAATTTGCAAGGTCAATTTTTAGAAGCATATTCGGATATATTTTCTTTCAAGGATTTGTTCTCATTTTTTTGGCGGAGGGTTATTCAAACAAACTCAATTGTAGAAAATAAGGGGACGTTTGGATTGTTTTTGTTCCAGTATCAAAATACTCATGTAACATTATTAAGGAAATAAGTATATTTGGCATAATGGAGGAAAAATTAATTTGTCCACCTTATTGTCCAGATGACAAGAAAGTGATGGGCTCGTACATTGAAATACTAAAAACATAGAATTGAATTCATTAAAAATGTAATCTAATTAACTCATGCTTTGCATGTCTGATTTGCGCCCCCCCCCCCCCCCCCCAATTATAAGAATAAAGTGTCAAATAAATGGAGATTGACTTCTTTTAGTATAAAAAATATAAAATGACAAAAATATATATATGTAACAAAACTACCAAAAAGTTTTAATTGAAAAGATGTATTTTTGTACATTAAAGTAAATATAAAAGAATATAAACCATGAAAATAAAATACAAATAATAAGTCATAGCTTTCATTTTTAACAAAGTATTCTAAAAGTAATTTATCACAATGCAGAGTCTTGTAGCTTTAAATCACATTTTGAGAATAGATTTTGTAGAAATTTTTTAGCGTATAAGGTTTATTATTAACTTTAACCACATTTGTAATAATGTAGGAGGAATGCCTTTTATATCATAAATATTTTAATTTTTTAAATAATTTATATATGACTAAATAAAGGTAAAATAGTATCATTGAGAAAACATTGATATGTGTTAACATTTAGGAGTAAGGATACCCCATCTCTAGAGGTATATTAACAAGTTCATATTTAAACTTTAATAATAGAAATAACAACGACAACAACAACAACAACAATTATCTATTCAAGATACACCAATCAAAAATTTCTTAAATCACTATAAAAGAAATGTTTATAATCACGTCACGGACGGAATTTTCTTCATTATAAGGATAATCTGTCACACAAATGAAAATCGACTTCATTTTGTTACAAGAAATATTAAAGGACAAAAACATATATGCTACAAAATTGTGAAAGAGATTTAGTCATATACTTACACAATAAATCTAAAAAAATACTATAAATGTTGTAAATAATGTATTTTTCCCGTTTATTTTTTTAAATTTTATTATGAAATAATTGTGTATTAAAGGTTATCATCCATATCGTGCCGTATACTTACAGAAGTTATAATTTAAAATTTTTAAAAACATCATAAATGGTACACTGTAATTTATCATTTTTTTTTGACAAAATTAATATATAATTTTAAGAAGTTATGTAGAAATAAGTGATAGATAATTTAAACAGCTAAAAACTAAAATGTTGGAAAAATATTAGAAATGAGACATTGTAAACAATATTATCTATGTTTGTTCAAACAAGAGTTAGAAAAATGTTAGGATAAGTCAAATTCAACTAAATTAGCCTATAATACAAAGTGAAATATTCCAAAATAGGAAATTTCACTAATAATTTAGCCTTAACTATATTACCATTAAGCTTATGGAACTGCGTGCAATAAAGCAAATATTTTTGGCGGAATATATAGCTTAAAAATTTCTTTCTTTATATGAAACAATAGGAAAATTAATTAAAGTCAAACGTACCTTGTACCAACCCCACTTCTTGTGATTTTTATTTCATTAAAATCTTTAAACATAATTAGTATTCAAATCACATACATAAAACATGCACAAAAAAAAAGAAAGAAAAATACACTTAAAGAAATGGTGGATCCGTTAAAAAACTATTAATCTTTACAAAAATATTGTGGTACAAATTTCGCATGAAATTAGTAAAATTAGGTATTATAACTATAAAAAATATTAATATAAATTATAAATAATAAAAGAAGTATCATTGATTTAAAACTTTAAATTACATAATTTACATGGGCTTACTACAAATTTTAGACATTTTCTTTTAGACTATTCTGATTTCTAACCATAATAGTTAAAGATAGGGATAATTATACCCACCTTCCCTGAATTTAGGTGAAATTATAGACAACCCCCTCTTATTCAAAAATTATAAATAGCCCCTTAAGGTATGTACGAGTTTAACAAATTTCACCCTTCATCAAGGCATGGCGTAATTGCGAGTTGTATTTCTTGTATTTTCGATGGAGTTCTAACATGAAATTTGTTTGAACTTGACAAGTTCAAGATATAGAAGTTATATATGATGTCAATTTTTTTTAAAGTATAGGTAGAGTTGAATTATATGATGATGCTCAGTAATGGTTGTTGTGGTATAGAATAAAATTACTTTACGAAAGTTGGTGAAATCACAAAATTGATTGAGGGATTTTGTCAAGTTTAATGAATCGTGTCTGTTGGTGACTAAGGTGACTACAATGATGCAAGAAAGTTATTAATAATTTCAAAAGTTATTGTCTAGTTAGGGCTTTTATTAAATGATGACAAATGTCAGGGGGTATTGGTAATTTTCGCCACAAGAGGGAATTATTTATACTTTTACATAAATTGAGGGGGTGTCGGTGTAATTGTCCCTAAAAGATATTTTGCAGAAATTAAAAATATATAAAACATCTTCAACATATAAAAAGAAAAATAAACTTATTTTAAGAATGTTCATAAAGAGATGAAAAATGTGAATACAATGATGAAAAAATGAAGACACTTTTTTTTAATATGTATAATGAACCCTGAAATATAATTTGGTGTAACAAACTATAATTTTATTTATAATTTCATAAATAAAGACACACTCAAACAAGTGTGACAAATATATATAATTATATATATATATATATATATATATATATATATTAAGTAAAACTTAGGAAAAGAAGAACATACAAGGGAGAAGTCGGTGACTTTAAACACAGAAACACAAACACACATATAGTGATGATATTTACTTCTTAAACGTGAGATATATTGAGAAAATTGTGCAATTGAATAACATGTCAACATTGTTTTATGAAAAAAGTTTGACTTGATTCTGGTTAATAGTTGCATTTTGAAAATATTAGTACAATAAACCTACAAAAAGAAACCCTCATATAGTAACTTACCTCCCACGAAAAAATTCTAAATTTCTTTTGCAAATAATCATACCTCTAAAACAAATATTGATTAAATTTCAAAATAAAAACTTGAAGAATGTAATAGAAACATCTTAAATAATGCTAAAATCACCCGACCAAGAGATTAATACATAAAGGTAGTTGAATTTTTTTTTACCTTTAAATATTAATTGTAAGATTAAATAATATTTAAATCTAAATAATAAAAACTATCTTGAATATTAAATTTATGTTAATCATAAATCACTCTAAGAAATATATATTTTAGGTTCTTTGATGAATAAAAAGGGATTATTACAAAAAATAATAATTATATAGTCAAAAGGGATATTTTACAGAATAAAATAAAAATAAAAATAATGAGCACATCTATATTTTGATTATAAAGTACTTATTGTATTCAATCATCACCATCAAAAAAACAAGGGGGGGGGGGGGATCAAGTCTATTTAGAATATTATGTGATACTGATATAATATATAATTTAAGCAAAAGTAATGCATAGAAAGAAAAAAGTGTTACAAATATTTGTGTATTTTAAGTATAATTTCACAGATATATAAAATGAAGAATTATCAATGCCTAGGATCTCTAAAAGTAAAAAAAAATGAATTTATTGATATTATGAAGAGTGAGCAAAGAGAGACAATTGAAATATGGAATGCAATACTTAAATTTTTGTAACTTATGAAACTTAAAAAGGACTAAATATGAAAATATCATATATTGCAAAAGTCAATAAACCTAACTTATCCACCTAACTAAACTACACGTAAGCAATACCCCAAAAATAAGTATATTTGTCATAGTATATGGAGGAAAATAACTTGTCCACCTTATTGTCCACATAATAAGAAAGAGGTGGACACATAAGATGGACATCATTTTAAATATATATTAGATTAGATTTGTTCTTTTCTGGTTCAACTCAAGCACAATAGCTAGCTATGCATCTATGCATCGATGTAGCTGTACTAATATTTAATCACGCATTAAAGATCATCCAAATAGTAGATTTGGGTAAAGATCATAACGAACTTTTAGGATACAATAAATATCTACAGATGGATATGGCACATGTAGTTTATGTTAATTTGTTGTCTATTGTATAGTGGTTTTCTTTGTAATTTTTCGGTATTTCGTGATTGATGAGTATAATTATTTGTTCATCAATTGAAGTATTGATGTAGTTGGTGGATGTAATTTAGCATCTTCAATTGAAAAAATTATTAGTAATGGTGTAGGACAACAATTAAACTTTTTGGAAGAGACACAAGTTGTTGCTCAGGTCAGGTATGGACAAAATGTGATGCTTGGGATGTTGTGAAGGACCAAATTGTAACTATCACTATTATTTCGCATTACATTAGGATTTTATTAGAATAGAATGGTTTATTAGAATAAGTAAAATGATGCATGCATCCATCAGTGTACTAGATCCTAGACATTTGGACAATAGTATGTATAAATTACTCAACTTAGCTCTTCATCAATGTAATGACGGCCTAATTGTACCATCAACAAACTTAATTATGGTTAGATCAAATATATCAAACAATTTCAAATTCCTAGAAATTAGGCATGCGCAATAATTCAAAATGTGAAAACTATATATAACTTAAGAGCGAAACTTTAGCCAATACACATTTCTTGAATTGTACTATAATAACAAGATAAACAAAACATATATGATGGCTTCTCTAAAAAGCCTAGTCTTGGTAATGTTATTGTTGGTCATCAACTCTTTCAGCAATGGTGAGTCTCATCATATTGGAGAAACAGACTCAAGTTTAACGGAACTCACTCGTCATGGAGAAACAGACTTAAGTTCGACAGAACTTACTCATCTCAGAGAAGAGAAGATATCCCCAGCAGCTCTTGCTAGTCTTGCTGGAGGTGGACTCTGTTGAGCCTCGAGTTTTAGCCAACCCAACATGGAATAATTGGTGCTAGATGCACGTTACTTAGAGTATTACACACATCTATGCACCATTTAATCTCTAGATTTTATTAATAAAAGACGAAATGCGCAAGGAAAACAAGTATATTTTTCGTATTTCTCATATTTCAACTTTGTAATAAACTAATATTGTTACATAAAGAAATAGGCTGGGTTAAATAATATGTGCTTATATATTTAAATTATATTATGGGTTTTTTTTTCATATTTCAATGTAATTGTTAGGGTAGAAAGATTATCAGACTCATGCGGTTTGATTATTCTCAGGAATGCCACCCCTTATGGCTTCGGGAATCGAACGTCGCATGATCATCAGACTCATGCGGTTTGATCGCTCCCACTTCTCGTATGCAGATCTCTCTATAATAGTACTGCTATCAATTAGATCGTCAGGGTGATCAAACCTTAATGCATAGTCATGATCCATCCAACGAAGCATAATCTTGATATGCTCCTTCCAATACTTTAAGTTCGTGCCGTTAAGCACATGGATATTGTTCAAATTGGCAGATATGGCATACACTATATAACAAAAGACATGCTTACAATTAATGAACACAATAAATACATATATGGAGGTAATAATAAAAAGCAAAAAACATATATCCATGTAAGTGGGACTTATCTCATGACACATAGCACAACATTGTTATTTAGTCTTTGGACAAAAATAACAATTTGTAAGCAGTACTCTTATACATAGTGTGAGTGAGGAGATCTACCAGAGAAAGGAGAAGAGCGATTTCAGATGATTACATAGTGTATCTCAATGAACATGAATTTGATATGGGACTGCAAGATTATTCAACCTCTTCTAGTCAAATCAAATTGTGATCGAATTTTAATGAATAGATCAAAGCCATCAATGAGGAGATGAAATCCATGGCAGACAATAGCGTTTGGGATCTTGTCGAGTTACGACATGGGGCGAAACCCATTGATTGTAAGTGCATTTACAAAACCAAACATGATTCAAATGGTAACATCGAAAGATACAAAGCATGCCTAGTCACCAAGGGATTGACTCAAAAACAAGGCATAGACTGTAAAGAGACTTTCTTGCCGATAACCACGAAAGACTCTTTTAGAATAATCATGGCACTCGTAGCTCATTGTGATTTGGAGTTACACCAGATGGATGTAAAGACAACATTCCTCAATGAAGACATTGAGGAAATTATATACATGGCACAACTGGGGAACTTTGAGTCCAAAGACTCAAAGCACTTAGTATATAAACTCTAGAAGTCCATCTATGGCTTAAAGGAGGCATCCCGCCAGTGGTACTAGAAGTTTGATTAGGTGATAACCTCTTTTGGTTTTAAGAAAAAACTGTTGATCAATGTATATATCTCAAGGTCAGTGGGAGCAAATTCATCATCCTAGTGTTGTATGTAGATGATGTTCTACTGACAAGTAGTGATGTAAGCTTATTGCATGAAACCATGAAGTTTCTATCAAGTAAAAATTGAAATCAAAGATCTTGGTGAGGCATCTTTTATTCTGGGTATCCAGATCTATCGGGATTGTTCAGAGGTATACTCGGATTATCGTAAAAGGCCCACATTGATAAGGTGCTTAGTTGTTTTGGCCTGCACAGTGGTGCACCAAGGGATATACCTATGACAAAAGGTGATAAGTTTAGTTTGCTTCAATGTCCAAAGACAGACCTAGAGAGAAAGGAAATGGACAAAGTCCTTTATGTGTCAGTAGTAGGGAGTCTCACTCTAGTATGGGTTTGTTGTTTGGCATAATTCTTTTGACATGATTTGCATATTGTACAGACTAAAGTTTTATTAGATTTATAAATTTCATGTTTGATTGGATGCTCTGAAATAAAGTTGTTGGCTTTCCATTGCGGTTTGCATAAAGTAATGGAAAATGTTAAGGGACTCTTTGAGTCGTAAGAAAGGACAGTTGGAAATAGACATGATTGAGATCACGTTATATGCAATTTACATGCTACACATCCATATTTGATCCATGTTATTAGTTTGGCTGGTATTGACCACTGTTCGATTTAGTTATGAGTCATGTGATGAAAGCTGCTTTGGGTGGCGGCATTGGATGGGAGGGGTGGGTTGTGGGCGGCGGCACTGGAAGGGGCGAGGATGGAGGGTGAACGGCAATACTGGGTAAACGGCGGGGCTGGGGCTGGGGGGTTGCGTCCCTGGGAGGGGTAGGCTGGGCTTGTTGTGAGGCCCTTCCGACAGTGGGCAACTTACACAAACAGAGTGTCAAGCTTGCTATAGATTGCTTAGTGTATCGGTAATTCGATATTGGAATGGCGAGTTGGAGGCTTAGCTTCGGTTTGTACATACCAAGTTAGATAAATTGTAGGTTGCTCTTGTGCTAACCATCTAGTAGTCACTATGGTATCATAGGAACAAGAAATTAATGGAGGGATTGGAATGGGATCCAATGGCTAGATGCTCAATTGGGGAATTTTCTATGGCTGTTCGTGATCGAGCAGTAGACCATGAGCAATAGGAGGGACGGACAAGTTTGCTGGACCAAGTTGGTTGAGGGCACCATAAAACTGAACTTCGATAAGGTCATTCTCAACAAGGAATGTGCAATCGGGACTGGAGTTGTTGCTCATGACAAGGACGGCCAATGCGTAACATGGTCGTCAAGACGTTTCAACATTCCAGGGATACCATCCACATTGAGGTGTCAGTAGTAAAAGAGGCAATAAAACTAGCCCAGGTGAAATATTGGCAATCCATCATTATTGAAGGCGATTGTTGCACGCATATCAGAGCTTTAAACAGTAAGGAACCAAACTTATCTAATGTAGGTAATCTAATTGAGGATATTAGAAGGCTAAGTGATAAGTTCCATAGAATCAGTTTTTCTTTTGTTCAACATGGCGGCAATATTGTAGCCCACCGAATTGCTAGGAATTCCTCAAGTTTTAATGGGAGAAGATGTCTCCCTCCCTAGTAGTATCTGTTCTGTGATATTGGCAGGGGCCAATCCCTGATATCTTGTCTGGTAATGAAAGTTTGCCCATTTTCAAATAAAAAAAAAAGGTTACTTTTCATGTGACACAACATAACAAAATTGGCACAATTCATGTTCTAAGTAGTAAGCACCAATAATTTTCAAGTAAAACAATTGGATGAAAATGCTACATAAAACAAGCCTAACAACCTATAGCTAGGCACATTCATAATAACAAAAAAGAAAAAAGAAGATAAACGTTGTAGCTAGACATGGTAGCAATAAAATGTACATGCCCGAACTTAGGCATGTAACATTAATTTCGAGGGCTCCAACTATATGAGTACTACCTAACATAGCTTAGGCCTTGTAACATCATCGTGTTAAATCAATCAATATTAAAACGGCATGATCCAAATTTCTTATAGAGTCCATTAGAATTGGGGTGGGACAAATCGTTTAACTTAATTAATGATCAAAATGCATATATCTTGTACATATATTTTAGCGCATTAAACATAGTCGATATGCCTATAAAATAGAAGTGAAGCAACCTAATCACATTCTTAAGTTTTAATAATATTTTTTTAATAAAAAATCATACATATATATTATTTAATATTTTAACATATCATTAAATTTATGATAATAGAAAAGTAAATTTTAAATTAAATGGTTAAAAGAGAATAAAAACTGAAGTTAAATTAACTATTAAACATGGAATATTAGAGGAGAGAGAGAAGTAGGACAAAGAATAACATTACGTTGAAGACATGATAGAGAATCAAGAGGAAAGATAAGTCAAATATGTATAGCATATAAAAGAGGGGATACAAAAGATAAGAGAGAATAGTAGATGAAAAAAAAATAAATTAAAAAATTAAGAAAGTTAGTTGAGGGTTAATTTAGTTAATCTATTTATGAAATATGTGGAGTAGTTATTATAAAAGTCTGATTATTTATATAGAGTGTGGTTATGAAGAATTAATGAGATAAATCATGTTTAAATTGGGGCCATGGTCGATCTTCAATTTTCGAAATGAGGCATGCATATATGTATATACATTATCAAATTTTAAAATTAACCATTTAAGAAAGATATTTTATCGTTTAGAAAAATTTTGTAATGCTCCATGCATATGTAATAAATTTGGAAGAAATCAGCTCCTTATACCCTTCAACTAAAGGAACCCAAGTGAATCCACTTAAATATATATATATATATATATATATATATATATATTTGTAAACTGTTCATAGCCACAAATCTATATAAACTTGGAGAGATCAAAGGCAATTCTCACGTTCAGTATACTCAGAGGCCCAAGGTAAGACAAGTGTTATTAGAGTTGCTCACCATTCAATATATTTAAAGCTAATTGGTACACCGAGCAAAGTGCTACCTCTTGAACCCCTACAACAAAGTTCTATGTGTGCATGTGTAATACGCCATCCCACATTGGGATATTAAGGAAATTTTGGATTCCTTATAAAACTTGGCCAAAGAACTCAAAAGCATTCATTGGATATCCATTTTAGATAGGTCGTAAATGGGAGTCACCTCTTCAACCCGCGGGACAAAGTACTACATGTGCGAAAGCCGCCTCTTGAGCCTATAGGAGCCATTTCTAGAGTCCCAACGCATGGCGGTCAGCCCTGAAAGTTGTCATGCCATGATGAAGATGTCACATTTTGAAGGAAAGGTGATTGTAATACCCCATCCCATATCAGGATATTAAGGAAAATTGGATTCCTTATAAAGCTTTGTGAAAGAACTTAAGAGCATCTATTGGATATTCCTTTTGGGCAGATTGTTCATAGCTTGATTCAGGGTACACTCGGTGGGTTTGGAGGCAACTCTTGTGTCGAACGTGGTCACAACCCCAAAGCGTGACAACTTGAGCCATCTTTAGAATCCCAATACCTTACTTTCATTCTCGAATTCTATTATGTTGTGACAAGGATGTCACGTTCTTAAGGAAGAGCAAATGTAATATGTGACGCCCTCAATTCCAATTGTATATGACAATGAAATTAACAAGAAAATCCAAATATAGACTGTGCTCCTAAATGAAAGCCCTAAATAATATCCCATCACATATGAAATAAATATTGAAAAAGTTGACATCTTACAAGCTTGGACACGAAGAACCCAAGAGCATTTATTGAATATATTTTTTGGGCGAGTTGTTTGCTATAAAATATTAGGATACACACATTGGGTTGTAAAGCAATTCTTATGTCTAAGAGGACACACACATATGTATATATTTTAAATAAAATTTATATACAAAATATATAAGATTATATTTTCATTTCTTTAGGTATTTTTCATCATAAACATTGGAATAATTATACTAGGTGTAAAAATATCCTAAAAATATAGAAAGAGGAGGGGGGGAACGAAATTTTATGTGTATATATATATAATATAAATATATGGTGTATATTATTACTTGCTCCCCAATTCTCCTTGCATTAATTGAATATTCACACATGTAAAATTTCTTCTAGATATGTTTATACATGTAAGGTTTAGATTACACTAGATAATGAAGTGTGCATTTAGACTCACACTTAAGCTATAATTAGGTATTGAGTTGGGCATTGAGTTGGAAGATTTCATTTATTATAACCCTTAGTTGTAACCTTAGGTAGAAAGATGATAATAATTAGAAAATGACTTAATTATTTAATAATCTTATTTCTTAGCACAACTACTATAAATAGGGGATATATTGGGGATTTAGCACTTCATTTTCATCACATAACACACACAAACACATCCACACACACACACTAAATCCCGCCTAAGAAACGCACACCCACACTCGTCTTGCTCTCAACCCATAAAACACTTCATATTTATAGTAAATCTTCTACCCATATATATATATACATAAACCCTTCTTTTTACATACTTATATACACATTAAACCCCTATACATCCCCTTAATCCCATAAAACATTCTTGAAAAGGTAGAAGAATTTTTAATTAAAGTAGGGACCTTACTTAATTCATAAGTAAAGGTTCTACTTTAATTCATAGATATTATACCTTATAGAAAGGAGTGTGATTTGACATGCTTCATATTTGATACAAGGTAGGAATTAGGTTTATGAAAGTGTTAGCATTTTATCTCCCCTATTAGAACCTAGGAGATAGCCACAAGTTGGTTTCCATCGTAGATCTAAGGGAATACGATAGGATTTAGTCATGTGCATATAGTGATTCTATGAGCATATTATGCTAGAATTCTTAGAAATCATGCTGGAATTTGCTTGAATTGTGTTAGAGTAATGCATGAGTTATGTGTTATCATGTTTTATACTTTGTTAGTGTCTTATTTATATGATAGAAGCTGAAATTTTAAGTTTGTCAAGATGAATTTCTAGTTAAAAACCTGCTGGAATTACTGCTCACATGCTGGAAATTTGGTTTTCAAGTTGAAAATCTTCTTTTCTTGAAAGCTGGAAAATCCAAATTTTCCCAACTGCAAACCTGTTTTATAAGCTGTAATTTCAGTGTATAATATGTGGGAATTACAGTATTTTCAAAGCTGGGAAGTTCGGTTACGAAAGCTGGAAATTTCAGAGGTTGCGCGCTAAAACGTTTTTGCGTAGCCATCTAAAATTTCCAGGTTCTATAAACTGGAAATTCAAAATTTTACCAACTAAAACTCTATAGGAATATATGGGTGGAATTTCAGCGTGTTTCAAACAGGAAATTTAGTCTTTTGAAAACTGAAAATTTCAGTTCATAGAAGTTCGAATTTATGTTCACTCATACGAAATTTATGTGGAAGCCTGCTGGAAATCTGTAAAAATATGTGACATAAATGAAATTTATGTGCGCATGTCGGGCCCCAAAGTGCTAGGGATGGATGTGGTCGAGTTCGGCTGTGCGGCAACGGGCTTGCCTGTCTTAAATTAGTTCTTGATCCTCCATCGTTGCATAATCCCTCATTGCATGGATGGAGTGTCTGTGTATTGAAATGGGTCGTATGATAATCGGCAATTGCCCGGGATATGACCACCGGAGTGATCGGTTGTGAATTGGAGTGTTTGGTTGGAAATATCAGCACAAAGTGATAAGCTAGCCACCCGTCGAGGTGGAAGAAATAAAACGTGAAATTATGTGGTTATATGTTTGAAATTTCTGTGGCAATATGCACAAACCTCACACGAGCACCTCATGTTATATGCAAAGTTTCTACTCAACATGTTGTTGACTTGTTTCATGTGATGTTTTAGCCGAACTTGAGGCGAAAGAAGTTTCGAGTGCAGAAGACATAGGAAGACGGTTCGAGGCATTTAGCTAGTTATATGTGTTATGTGACCAAGATTTTGTAGACACGATCGTGTGTCTGTAATAACCGACTTACGTGTACTTTCAGGCTTTTGAATAAAAGTATGAGTTGGTTTTCCTACTATTTTGGAAAATGGCATGTTTGTGCAAAAATTATAGATCGGATATTTTCATAATTAGCTAAAAGTTTCGGGTTGTCATAGGTGCAAACAACACCCATAGACCAAGTTGTGCATTAGACACGCAGCTTTTGTGAATTTTTGAAGATTTTCTATACATGTCCCTTATTTGTCAAAACTAATGGATCTAAATTTGATAAATCAATGGTCCTTACTTAATTTTTCAAAATATATTTTATAAACTATAGGCTTCTTAATTTAAATATATAACACATAAATTATGTATATACATCTTGATATTTCTAGGTTGTATCAAGTAGAAAGATGCGATTGGGTAAGATATGAATTCCTCGGATTCCAATCCTAAGAGACGTTATCTATACCTTCAAAATTTTTTGTTCGGTAGAGGATCCAACTACAGGAGAACAAAAAATGCAATGCTTCCCCCCCTCCCTCGGGGCCCCCTGAATATACAATTGTTGTTCACTTCGAAAAAAGAAAAGAATATAAAATTGTTATTGAGTAGATTGATAAATGTAGAATGCAATGTTACAAATGTAGCAAAAAACCATTACAATTTAGTGATAAGTATTGTAATTATTTTGTTATCTTTAATAATTAAGTTAGTAATACACATATAGTGATGATAAAAAAAACTGTGAGGGATCATTGTATTAATTTTTATTGTTATTAAGTTGCTATGATATATATGTCACTAATATTCAACAATGCAACAAACAGACACTACAAGAAAAGTTGGTTTTAGCCACCAAATTCTCAGCAACGACAAGCAAAATGGTTGTTAAATGTATATATTTAGTGACCATAAGTCATTTGGTTGCTAGAACTAATTTCATATATTCTTTAGCTACCAATCAATTTTTTGTACCTATATATGGTTACTAAAATCTAATAAGTCATAACATATAAGATAGTAACCAAAGTTTGAGTTTTTAGCAACAATTATATTAGTCACTACAGAGAAACATTTATTGTGACCAATTTAATGGCCAAATATTGAATGGTAGCTATAAGTCATTTATGTCAATCATCACCAACCACTTAATTGGTTGCTAAATATATATATATATATATATATATATGCATAGTAACCAACTAATATGGTTGCTAAAAATATAACTACAGCCCCCATCTTTATGTGGTTGATAAAAGCATAGCTACAACAACCAATTTTATGTGATTGCCATATAAAATGCCCATAGCAACAAAATGAATTTTGTCACTAATTATTTGTTTAAAAAAAATCCTTTCAACTAAGATTGTAGTAGTTAATTAATTTCAAGGTCAATGCAATATGTCCCAAATAATAAATTTAGAATTATATCACAATATAGTTGCTAAAGCATATTAAATATATGAATTGTTGTAACCATATAAAAATTATTGCAACTAATGGCTTGGTTGGTAAAAAAATGCTTTTTACCAACCAATAGAAAATAGTCTCTGAATCATATAAAGTGGAATAAAATTTGTGACAAAACTAGAATTACTACATCTATATACACTATAGGAAAATAAGCATTTTATGGTGGAAAAATCCGGCGGAAATAATCTGGCGGAATTCCAGAGGAATAATTTTCACCGTAATAAAAGTAAAAAAAATACAGGGGAATTCCGGTAGAAATTTCCCCCGGAAAAACAAAAAAATAAAAAATAATTCCAGGGGAATTCCAGTGGAACAAAAATTAAAAAATTCTGGCGGAATTCCGATTGAAACTTCCTTTGGATTTTTTTTTTTAAATTTCGGCCAAATTACATATGTATTTTAAATTACAAAATGTTTAAAAAAGTTTAAGCATAGCCTAATTGTAAGGCTATAAAACTCCTATCCCAAAGGTCCAAGGTTCAAACACATTTAGATACAAAGTAACTTTATTTTTTTACAAAAAAAAATCCGGGGGAATATTCCCTTAAGTTTATTGAATGTTGGAATTTGTGGATACAATTTAGTCATTTTTTTTCTACATAATCTACTTATTTACAAAAGAAGTTGATATATATATATATACACACACACATATACATAGGTATTGTATTTTTTTATTAATAACACCTAAAGTTCACATAAGTTTATTTATTTTTTCTTTTTATATCTTTGTAAGTTACAAAGATAGGACATCCATTAAAAAATTCATGTGTTTTATTTGAATCAATAATTACTATTTATTATTTGCATAATATGAATTGTTTATTTTTATTTCTATATATCTTATATTATGTGACATAAAATGATGTGATTATTAAAAATTAATATAATCTTTTAAAACTATTAACAACAATTGAATTTTACAAGATTATATAAAAAAATCAATTAATTTAAAAATGAAATATTATTAAAAGGGCATAAAAAAATTTATTATACATATAAGTTATTTTTTTCAAACATTATTTATTGGATATAATTAATGGATACAACTAAATTACAAATAACTGGATATCTAAACAGATATGTATTCGGAGCGGATATTAAACGGATTGAATATCTAATTATCATGCCTATATCCAGTTATAATCGGATATCTATAATTGAATAAGGATAATATTCGCTTTAAACAGATACGAATAAGAATATAAATAAGTTAACAAAATAACAATATGTAATAAGTATAAATAATATTTTACATATAATATATTAAAAAATTAAAATAAGTTAACAAAACAAAAATATATAGCAAGTATAAAATAAAATAATATATTAATAAATTAAAATAAGAATAATCAAACAAATATGTAATAAGTATAAAACAAAATCAAACATGTCACGACTTCTTGCAATAGCTTGGTGGTTGAGGGCTTGACAAACAAGCTTGAGGTGACTAGTTCAAATCTCCTCAACTACAAAAATTTGCATATTTTGGGGATACTATTCCGGCAGTGACGGCAACGGTGGGGCCTCGACCATTGGCGACGGCGGGCCTCCAATGAAACTCGATAGGCGGTGATGGTGGCAGGGGCCATACAATTGAAATTTAAAGGTAAAGAGAAGAGAAAACTCCAATTTAATGCCAAATCTACACTCCCTTAGCCTTCAATCTTGTGTTGCTTAGTTTTCCTCTATTTATAAGACCTTGAAAATCCTAATTTGACATAGAATCCTAATTAGGATGAGAGTGAAAAGTTGCCAAAATTCGCAGCTTGCGCATATTTGCAGATTTTGTGCGCAGGATCGCAGCCTATTCTGTCCAATATCTCTGTTTTTGCACAGATTCGTAATTTCTTGCGCCTGATCGTACCACTTTGCTCACTTTTTGCCCTTTTAGACTTCTTTTTTTCTAAAATAAGAAAAATCAATATTAAACCTCTTAAAATAATTCAAAATACATGGAGAAGCATAATAAATCCATTCAATTAGTACATAAATATGTAGAATTTGTGGGCTTATCAGCAACATAATCTTAAAGTATGTTCATAGAAAAGGCTTTAACTTGGGTTTACCAATAATGGTAAAATACCAAGTAATTGCCTATGTTCACATTTTTTTTGAATTTAAGCCTCAAATTATTTGTTACACATGTTAATATCATGATAATTGTTTTCATGCTATTATGCTTTCATAAAGGTACATGCATAAGCATGATGTGTTTATATATACTTTAATGAAGCTCATTAAGATCTATGTGTTACGAGAAAATTATTTCACAATTATGTGTTGGGCCCGAAATATTTTGGAATGGATGTGGTTGAGTTATGTTGGGAGATTCTATTGGAGATGTTGGACGAAGTGTTCCCTGTGAGAGTGGATTATAGGCTTCGGCATACACCCGGGATATGACCATTGGTATATGACTCGGTTGGGATTGGTGGAACCGCAGAGTGACTCGGTTGGATTGTTTGATCGTGGTGGGAGTTATAAGGTATTACGTAACTATATGTGACGAACAGGGAGTATTATGTGATTTTAAATGTTTATGTGTAATTTTCACACATCTGCACCTTATGTGATTGAGTAATAGTTCTACTCAACGTGTTTGTTGACCATGTTTCACATGCTTATTTTCGATTAACCTGAACCGGATCGTCAGGAGAGCGGAACTGAAGAGTACTATGAAGCTTTTACTTAGACTTGATAGGGGTTAACTATGATGTACCATGAAAACCGTCGTATGGTGTACTAACATGCTATTTAGGAACCTTAATGTAATATTGTATTTTTTTCGGGTCATGACAGTATAACCTTCAAATGGTCACATAAAAACCTCTTCATATATTAAGATACCTTGCAAGCACTATTGATGTCAAGTTGATGTAAAAACAAAGATTTTGAAGCTAAGTTACAAAGAAATGCTTTAATAGTAACAACTTTAGCAATATGAGAAAAACTTTCTATATAATCCACTCCTTCAATCTAACTATATCTCTTTGCCACCAAACACGTCCTATGTTTGTCAGGGGTACCATTCGATTTTATTTAGAGTCTTTATACCAATTTAGAACGAATAGGTTTCATCCATGGAGGTAGAAAATTGAGATCCCGAGTATGATTTTGGTCAAGTGTTGTTATTCTAGTTTCATAGCCTCAACCCATCTTGGATCATGTTTGGCTTGGTTATACCATGAAGGTTGTAGAACATATGACAAGTTGGCTAAAAAAATTACATGAGAGTGAGAAAAACGTACAAGTAAAGCATCAAAAGTGGCTTAATCGGTATAAGATGTACTGGAACTATCAACAACAATATTAGTAACAAAGTTAAATGAACATCACCAAAGGTAGAAAAATTGGAGCCGTTAATATCGCATTTATAGGAACACAAGGCAATGGAGTATAAGAATTAGACATAAGATATAGTTCTAAAAGGGTAGTGTTTTAGAGAAAATAGATATCAATAAGAAAAGATGATATAATTTGCAAGCCTAAATGCCAGAGCTATATATATACCCGAAAGTCCTACGGGCGAACATGTCGTTATGGGAAAAAGTGTTGCGGCATAACACAGACAATCAAATTTTTTTAACAAACTATAATCTGGTAATTTGTGGAATATAAATTATTAGTCCTCAAGAAGAAGACTTTTTGTGAAGAGAACAGGGAATTCTAATTGGAATAGATTTTGCAGGAACATACATCAGTTTTTTACAGGAAAAACTGAACTAATATAGATAGAATAACTTATTCTATCATTTTGCTAGAAAACTAGCTCCTATAAACTGAAAACACAAACTACTAATCAATTTTATAATATTATTTAGACATATCTTTAAGCGCTTATTTAACATAAATTCGTAAGGACATTTCAAGTTTAGACGCTTAGAAAGCAATCTGTTAAACAAGAAATTCGCATGCAAAACACACTAGCTGAGAATGCTTAAGGTGTCAAGAAATGCTTAAGTTTTATTCACCAAAAATCATATTAGGATGGAAAGATGGTAAACATAATACTCATCAAAGAATAAGTTTCTCATGAATATAAATATTGTCAAATTTTATTTACTTCAATAATTATACCATCAGGAAGCTATACAGTAGTATGATAAGGAATTAGTAACAATTTAGGAAAAAGTTTTGTGTTAGCATACATGTGATTTGAAGCTCCTGTGTTAACAATTCATGTGTCACATGTTTTTTTTTCTTGTGCAAGTGTAAAAGAGGCAACTGTAAAATCAGTACTCTATAAAAATTCACTTAATTCTTATTGATCCCAATAACTTGTGTCTATTTCATCAACTTTGAAACTTCCTAATGAAATCCATCATCCCATCTTGAGATTAATTATTACATGAAATTTCCATCAAACTAGCGTACAATTGCATAACAACTATACCTTCCTCCCTCCTGATTTTTAAATCCTTATACTAGTCAAGATAACCATGTAATTTGAATCATGTCTTCTTAACATGATTGGTAACCTTACAATAATTAAAGAGCTTCTCATCCCTCTTAATGATGTACTTCTTTTCATTTGCGACCTTCTTATTTCCAACCTTATTATTAGTCCATGACTTGACTAGCATTTTATTAAAGAGATTCACTACGATCTAAATGAACCTTTCTCTATTTTTAATACTCAAAAACATAGAATATGACTTCAAAACATTAACCACAAGAAAAGCGGTATTTTCTACAAAACTTATTTCTTATTTTTAATATTTATTTTATATATAATTTTTTTCCTGTTCATTGCACATAATATTATGTATTGAAAATTTACAAACACGGAAGAATATAATAGTCAACGTATATAGTTCAACTTTATAACATAATTTAAAATTTAAATGTAGCACGTCATCAACAACAATTTATCCGAATTTAATAGTGAACATACTTCAATACAGTGACATAAATAAAAGTAAAAGTGTTTGAAAACAAAGTCCATATTAATCATAGTCATCCTCATCAGCTGCATTATCATCATTGCCATTGCCGCCGCCATCATCGCCGTCCGGGTCAAGTCGACACCATGCGGGAGCAAAGGAGGGGCCTAGCTGTGCGGTCATGGGTTGCTCAATGAGCTCGGAAACATCATTGTGAGCATCTATTGTATCATTTGTTTGCTCTGATCCGCCATTCTGGTTTCTAATTGAGAGACTTGCTTTTATAATTGCAACACAGGTGGGTCGGTTCGTGAGGACGAGTTGTTTGGTGTGGAATAGCTATGATCATGAGTGCTTGATCTCGGCTGGTAGTTGCTCCCGTATCTATGGCCCCTTTTGTTAGGTTGACTAATTGCTCAAAGGAACAAATCGTTTAGGCTCTCCTATGTTGAGGGGTCCAATAAGTCGTTATCTTACACCTCCAGGTGATTCGGCACCACCCTCATGCGTGTTCTACAATAATAAATTATGGGTATGTAACACTGTAGTGTCAAATTTTTCATATAGTACACAAATTTAAGTTACCATAAGTTGTTGTGCTTTAAGGTGAACCCCATGTAACAACCTGTTTATTCGGCACCTTATCAACCTTCCTCATAAAAAAATCCCCTATGGAGGTCACCGCTTGTACAAGGTCTCTTCAACTGCTCTTCCTGCGTGATTAAGCATAAAATGTGTAATACTTAATAAGATGAGAATTAAAAGCTGAGAGACAAAAATGCACTTACCAAGTTTACCTGAAGTTCGTAAATCGATTTGGCTCCGTCGGCATATAGTGAATCTCCCCAATATTCCTATTAGTTTTGTTTTGTTCAATACTGATAAATGTCGGGGAAGCCCAATACTGACAAAGTCTATTTTATACCCAATTGTCATCCACACAAGTCGGGTACCCACACATCAAAACGATCGATACATATAAGGGTTCAATGAGGATAAAAGAGTTCAATGAGGATAAACGAGTTGATTAAGTTGCGAAACAAGTAGAAGAAGTGAACATTCATGACAAGGGCATCTGGGCAAGAGCAGAGGTATCAAATCTCAACTTATACAAGAGACCTCAAGAGATTATGGATAAGATTATTGGCCGAACTGCTGTGAGAGAAATAAAATTTTCTACCCCGACTATTGATAGTAAAGATAATGCAAATATCATCGATAAGGAAGATATGGAGTTTTGTAACTCATGAAATGGTAATATTAACAATATATATATATATGTTGTCCACCACGTGTATTGGATGTTTCATTGGAGCACAGGCATTGTTATAAATAATGAGATTTGGCTATAAGAGCAACTCATTTAGTATAATTACGAATCGCAAAGAGTTAGTTCGTAGTAGTGGTTGATTTTGTACTGGTATAACTAGAATATGTGCATATGCTGGTGGATACAAGAACACATGAACAGTTGACCAGTAATATAGAGTGGAATATTGCGTACGTATATAACACTTGTAAGGTTTTTGGTATGGATGTACTCTGCAATTTACTGCTCGTGCATGTACTAATACATTGAAGCATGTATTGAAATGTTTGTTGGTTTTTTGGTTATGACCTTAAGTCGGTATATTCGAACTTAATCTATCGAGTCCTTAGAGGGATTAAATGAAAGAGTAAAGCTTGCTATAATTGATACTCAAGTACTCAAATTTGGTTATAAGTGTCAACAAGGCTCACACTCTTACTCTTGACGTTGTTACTTAATAAGGAGATGACCACCTAAATTACTGCAATACATCCTGCAATGTGATAGATGATTTGTTCTTCTATTAATGCCTGAATGCTAACATCCTAGCTAGACACCAGTATAGTGGGAAACTCATGCGCTAAATAGAAGATTTGGTATATATAACATATGTCAGGTTCTCATACTGATATATATAATGCAAGCTATTACTCGAGATTGCACTGCTGCATTAAAATGTGTATTGAGATGTTACTTGCTCTTACATTTACATTTGAAAGTATATTTCATGATTTGAAGTTTTGAGTTCTGAAGGGATTGAGTGAAAGATTGAAGACAGAAACTGGATATAGTTAATTTGAGGCATTGGATTCTTGCTATTGGAAATTTTTGAATTGGTTTGATGAATGTTACTAGCTTCCCCCATTTTGACGTATAGTGTAGTTGTTTGGTCAAGAGCACACGTCTTTTTCAAATGAATGAGAATTGTATGACAAGGAAATATATCGCAAGACTGTGACTCCAGCTTTCACGAGCCCTTATAAGATAAGTTTTCTACTCATGATTGGTGGTTTATGAGGTCTTACAAGTAGACCCAAACGGAGAGCTCTACAGGAGAATAAGGTTTAATAAGAAAAGGTTGATAAAGATGCCAACATCGCAAGAAGAGCGTGCTTTGACAAATATTGAAGCCTTTGATAACATCAAGCAAGTTGACAAAGTAATTTATTATGATGCACCACTCTGAATGTGTAATGACCTAGTATTTTTTAGGTATTTTTAAAAGTTAATTATATGATTAAATTATCTAGTGTTTTATGTTATTATTATTTTATTTGTGAACTTAGTTTAGCATTTTATTATGTTATATGTGTAATAACTACCATATTTTCATACCAACCATTTGATTCTACATATAGGCATACAAATCAATATATATATAATTCTATACATGCATTTTCAAAATATAATGATAGGAATTAATTGTAATAAAATTAAATATATATTGTATTTTTATATATTTCGAAATATATATAAATATAAATATATGTGTATTTTCAAAATTATATATATACATAATATAATAGGCTATTTTTGTACTACTTGATACTTAAATATGTATTACTTAAATGTTACATGATAATATTCTACGTATTATGTGACATTTTTATTGCAACAAATACTTTACAATATATGCCTATTTTTATTTACAAAATGCATAATTATTGGAATTATTTTTCTACTTCATTTAGCAATCATAAGATGTATAAAATTCAAACACACACACATAAATATATTGAAAAATATTTTTAAATGCTAGGTCATAAGACTATGATTCAAATATATATAAATATCTTACATTATATACATATATGTTTTAAAGAAAATTTATTTACATAAATATACAAGATTATATTTTTATTTCTTTAGGTATTTTTCATAATAAACATTGGAATAATTATATTCTGTGTAAAAATATCCTAAAAATATAGAAAGAGAGGAGGGGGCACGAATTTTCTTACATATATATGATAATATGTGGTGAATATTATTACTTACTCCCCAATTCTCTTGGCATTTAATGTATAATTACACATTTAGGTTTTCTTCTAGATATGTATATAAATGTAGGGTTTATATTACACTAGATGACGAGTTATACATTTAGACTTCCACTTAAGCTAAATTAGGGCATTGAGTTGGAAGATTCATTTATTATAACCCTTAGTTGTAACCTTAGGTGGAAAGATGATAAGAATTAGAAAATGACTTAATTATTTAATAATCTTGTTTCTTAGCACAAGTACTATAAATAGGGGATACATTGGGAATTTAGCACTTCATTTTCATCCCACAAAACACACAAACACATCCATACACACACTAAATCCCACCTAAGACACCCCTAAATAAACTCACCTTACTCTAAACACACAAAACACTTCATATTTACAGTATATCTTCTACCCACATATATATACACACATAAACTCTTCTTTTTACATACCTATATACATATTAGCCATCAAACACTCTTGGTAGAAGAATATTTAATTAAAGTAGGGACCTTACTTAATTTCATAAGTAAAGGTTCTTACTTCAATTCATAGATATTATACCTTATAGAAGTGAGTGTGACTTGAAATGCTTCATATTTGATACAAGGTAGTGATTTTGCTCAAGGCATGAGTTAAGTTTCCATATGAGTATTAGCACATTTATTTCCCTATTAGGACTTGGGATGTAACTACACGTTAGTTACTATCCTAATCCTAAGGGATTTCATGATAGTTTAGCTAAATGAATGTTGTGTGTTTATAATTGATTGTGCTGGAAATTTGAGAAATTTGCTTGATTTATGTTGCTGGAAATTAGGGTTTATGCTTGGTTAGGGTTTATCTATGTGTTTAGGGTTTTATTGAAGCATTAAAGGCTGAAATTTCAGTTTACAAGCTGAAAATCTTATTTATTTTCAAAGCTGGAAATTCTGTTGCAAAAGCTAGAAATCTTGTGTTTCAAAGCTGAAAAATCCTGTTTTGAAGGCTGAAAATTCGAATTTTACAA
Organism: Petrea volubilis; assembly: GCA_026212405.1. Taxonomy (NCBI): domain Eukaryota; kingdom Viridiplantae; phylum Streptophyta; class Magnoliopsida; order Lamiales; family Verbenaceae; genus Petrea; species Petrea volubilis. The sequence continues at coordinate 15,364,182 of CM047878.1, forward strand.
GCTGAAAACCGTATTTTACAAAGCTGGAAATTTCAGTGTGTTCTAAGCTGGAATTTCAGTAGTTCGCAAACTGGAAATTTCTGTTTGTAGCCTGGAAAGTGCGTTTTACATAAGCTGGAAATTGTATACTCTATGATGAAATTATGCACAAAATGCTGAAAAACAGTTTGTATTGTACTGGAAATTGTGTTAAGTGTGCTGAAAATTGTGTGTATAAGGGCCTAAAGTGATAGGGGTGGATGTAGTTGAGTTCGGCTTGGCGACAACGGGCTTGCCGGTCTTAAAAAGGTTCTCGACTCTCCATCGTGCCTAATCCCACCTTGTGTGAACAGAGTGTTCCATGTACTGAAGTAGGTCGTAGGAAAATTCGGCATATGCCCAGGATATGACCATTGGCGTGTTTGGTCGGGATAGGAGTATTTGTTGGAATTGAGTTTGCGGTATGACAAGATAAGGTAGCTGCCCATCGAGGTGGAAACCAGTAGAAATGTGTTGCAATTTATGATTCTTATGATCTAAAAATTTATATGATTTATGTTTGATGAAAGTATGTGAAAATATGCATGCTCGTAGCACACAAGCGTACCTTATGTATTAAGTAAAATTGCTACTCAACATGGTGTTGATGTTGTTGTTATCCAATGTTTTAGACAAATGTGAGGACAAAAGTTACCAACAAGGAGGAAGAAAAGGGACGATTTGAAGCATTTGGCTAGAGGAAGTCGTAGTCGAGTCCTTGTAGTTTCATCATGTGTTTAGGACTCTTATTATGTATTTTGGTGTTTGCTACATAATAAACGTCTTTTACAAAATTTTCAACTTTCAATAATAAAAGTATTAGTAGTATGTTTCAATAACTAGCCAATAGTTTCGGGTCGTCACAGAAGGTGACTGGAATTCATAGATGTTTGTGCTTCTCAAGTGGAAATGATGGAATTCATAGATGTTTGTGCTTCTCAAGTGGTAATGATTATACTTGAGCACCTGGAAGTGATCCCACATAAGGTCTTATAGGAATCAGGGGAAAAGGAGAATAATCTGGAAGTGGAGATATGATCCAAATGTCTCAAATTCGGGAGAGAATCTAGGGACTAGATTCTTTTTCTCTCTGCATGAGAGTCCCTTTCTTTCCTTGTGAGAGTTTCCTTTTCTCGTTGCATGTTTCCTTTTTTCCCTTAACTTAGGGTTTCTCTCCTTTGGGTTTGAGTGTGTAGGTTCTGGCGGCATCTCTCGAGGAGCTCAGACGATCTGTCATATGCCGGTCTCATCGACGGCTATCTGCTAACGGGTGATATTTTCTTTTTTCTATGTTTTCGTGTTTCCTGTTTGTTAGGTCCTGTTTTTTCCTATTCTTGCTTCTGTTTTGCATGTGTTTCGGGTCTTTGGTGTGCCCTGTGCTTGCGTGGCTGCTTATTGTGTAGGTTTTCGTGTATTCTATCCTCGACGGATCCAGCAGCCTAGGCCGGGGGTTTTTCTTCGGGGTTTTGTCCTGATAGTCGGTTGACTCTAAGCTAGTGGATTTATCTATGGAGTCTGAGCTAGATTGGGTGTCTAGGGCTCTATGTTTGACGGAGGAAGAGGAACAACCGGTCACTGCCACTGCCGGGGTCTGGTCTGTTGAGCCGACAAAGGCAAGGTTTTGTGTGGTGGGTTGTGTTTTAACGAAGAAGTCTGTGAATTTTGAGGCCTTTCGGTCCACTATGATTGGTGCGATCAGTCCGGTTAAAGGGATGTATATACAGAAACTTGAAAATGGCCGCTTCTTAATGGTGTTCAATCACAACTTGGATCGTCGGCGGGCTCTTGATAATGCTCCCTGGGCTTTTGATAAACATCTGGTAATTCTCTGCTCGATGGACTCCACGGATAATCCATTGAATGTTGATCTATCCTGGTGCGATTTCCATGTGCGAGTCTATGATATTCCGTTGGGGAAGATGACTCGAGAGATGGGCACTTTCATTGGCAACGCTATCGGCAAATTTCGAGATATGGATACGGAGACGGGACAGGGGGCACCTTTATCTTCGGACCTTCGAATTCGAGTTAGTTTGGATGTAACTCGGCCGTTGCGCCGAGCACTGAAGATTCGAACCGACAATGGGGGGGCGGAGTTGATTGTTTCGTTTACGTATGAACGTCTGCCTAATTATTGCTATATCTGCGGTTTGTGTGATCACATTGAAAAGGACTGTTTGGAGCGGTTTAAGGATGGTTTTGTGGACCCAGCTCCGAAGTTTCCATTTGGTTTATGGTTACGGGCCTCTTCGAATAATCGTTCTAGTGGATGGGGGACAGACCGAAACCAAACGATGCGTGGTGGGCATACTAGGCCGCAGTTTATTAGCGCGGCTAACCCTCTGCCCCTTGAGACGAGATGGAATAACACGGATTTGGATTCGAATAACCGACACACTAGCCGGGATGGTGTGACTGACGCTTCTTTGAGTGGGAACGGGGGGGGTGCTACTATGGTTATGCCCACTTGCCGCACCCCCTTATCTACCCCCCCAGTGCCCGGCACCAACCTCTCCCACACCACCCAGCTCACTCCACAAAACCAATTTCAAATGCCTTCCCCCAGCTTACAGCCCAGCTACTCTGTGTCAATACCTAACACACGACCATTGGACCATATACTTTCCTTTGGGACTACTCCCCAGCCCATCGATATGATCACCAACGACCCTATTCCCTTCATAACGTATTCTACCCCACAGCTAGAAAAACCTGTCCCATATGCCTCCTCACCCCTCTTAGCCCCTGGCGAAAGCTCCAGCCCCCATATACAATCTAAACACCACGCCCCTTGCCAAAACCCAAATCTGCCTTCTCCAATAGTCTCCACTTCACGTTCCCCAGCCCGCAGAAAACGCAACCCACCCCGAAAACAAACACAGCCTAACCCACTTCCCACCCAATCAGTTACTCTCGATAAACGTAAACTACCTATCTCTTTTTCCTCCAGTCCAGGTGTGGAACAACTTGTTCCAAAGTGTACTAAGTTGGCGCTGAAATTGGTTGACGAATCTAGCTCATCGGCGGAGACTGCGGCGCAGTCCCGCCAACTACAATGAAGGCCTTAAGTTGGAACTGTCAGGGTTTGGGGGGAGCCCTAACAGTTCGAGAGCTGGAAAACCATATCCAGCAATATCGCCCCCATTTGGGTTTTATATTGGAGACCAAATGTTCCTTAAAGAAAATCGAGATACTGAAAAGTAAATTTGGCATGTTTGGAATTGGCAGAGCGGCTTCAGGCTGGAGTGGGGGTCTTGCACTTTTCTGGTCCAAAGACGTGGTGGTAACATTACAGAGCATCTCGCAGAACCACATTGATGTTACGGTATGTGCGGGTACGGATATGGGCTCAAGGACATGGCGGTTTATAGGTATTTATGGGGAACCGCTTCCGGTGAACAAATATCGCACTTGGTAGCTGATGAGGAAATTGTGCCGAAACGCATCTCGACCGTGGTTGTGTATGGGAGACTTTAATGAGATTTTATCAAACGACGATAAAGAGGGTGGGTTGCCACGCCTACCAGCCGCTATACAAGCCTTCCGATCTTGTTTGGGAAAATGTGACCTCTCAGATTTGGGATTGGTTCACATGGACTAACAATAGAGAATACCCACGTACCATCCGAGAGCGTCTTGACTTGGCTCTTGGCTCGCGTTCGTGGGTCCAACAGTTTCCAAACCACAAAGTGGACCACCTGCCGGCAGTGAACTCAGATCATGGAGCGCTATTGATGGATATGGAACCCGTGACAACCCCGAGCCGACGAAGATCTAGACCATTTAGGTTTGACGCAATGTAGTTATAGAGAGAGGATTGCGCTAGCCTGATTGAACCCACTTGGCAACCTGAGCACACCTAGGGTGAATATTGAGAGCTATTGGGATAAAGTGGACCAATGTTGGGTTGGACTCGTTAATTGGGATCGGCATGTATTTGGAAATCCTCGGAAGGAAATTGAGTCGCTTGAGAAAAGACTAGTCAAATATGCGCCGGACTGGTAACGGAGGAAACGAAGAGTGAGGAGCGAGAGATTCGAGGGCGACTAGAAGATATGTGGGGACAGGAGGAAATACGGTGGAAACAACGGTCTAAAAAGCAATGGCTAACAGAGGGGGATCGCAATACTACTTTTTTTCATGCAACGGCATCGACACGCTTCAAGAACAATTCGATTGATCGAATTAGGGATTGTGAGGGGAATTGGTGTGAGACGGAACAACAGGTCCAAGAGGTCATTTTAAATTATTTTGGGTAGTTATTTAAGTCTAAGGGGCCCATGGTAAGTGAGATTGATTCAACTTTGGAATGTGTGACCCCGAAGATCACCACGGAAATGAATTCTAGGTTGCTGGAACCGTTTCAAAACGAGGAGATCACAAAAGCCATCTCCCAAATGTATCCCCTCAAATCCCCAGGACCCGACGGTATGCCCCCTGTCTTCTTTCAGAAATTCTGGCATATTGTTAAATCTAATATTTTTTCTTGTGTTAAATCTTTTCTTAATCACGGTCAATCTAGCCCTCGTTTGCATCATACGCATATTGTCCTCATTCCTAAGTGTAACAAACCTGAACTTATGACGCATTTTCGGCCTATTAGCCTTTGTAATGTCATTTATAGAATTGCCTCTAAAACTATTGCAAATCGCCTAAAGCCCTACCTAGATACGGTTATCTCACCCTTCCAAAGTGCTTTTGTACCGGTTCGTCTTATCATTGACAATGTTCTTGTGGCTTTCGAGCTTAATCACTACCTTAAAAATAAGACGCGGGCAGAGAGGGCCTCATGGCGCTCAAGCTAGATATGAGTAAGGCATATGACAAGGTGGAATGGCTTTCTCTTGAGCGGGTGCTCCTGAGGTTAGGTTTTGCTTCGCGCTTGGTTCAGTTGATTTTATTGTCTGTGAAATCCCCTTCTTTTTCTGTTGTTCTTAGTGGCTCGTGCTTTGGACATTTTGTCCCCCAGCGGGGTCTCCGCCAAGGGGACCCCCTCTCTCCTTATCTTTTCTTATGTTGCGCAGAGGTTCTTAGCTGTCTTTTGCAGAGATGGGAACGACGGCGTCTGATCAAGGGGGTGTCAATTTGTCGGGGGGGCCCCCGTATCTCTCATTTGCTTTTTGCCGATGATACAATGGTGTTTTGTCAAGCGACGCCAGATTCTATTAATTGGATTAAGAACCTTTTGGATCTCTATAGTAAGATCTCGGGCCAGGAAATAAATCTGGGCAAATCAACGGTGGTTTTCAGCAAAAACATGAGTATAGAGGTCCAGGAGGATCTGGCTGGCCGTCTTGGAGTGCGCCTGGAGTCTAAGCATGAGAAATATTTGGGGCTGCCCGGTGTTGTGGGCAAGTCCAAAAGGGCAGTTTTTGCATCGCTTCGAGACAGGATATGGGCAAGAGTTCAGGGATGGCATGAAAAGTTCTTATCTGCAGCTGGTAAGGAAGTCCTGATTAAGACAGTCTTACAGGCTATCCCGTCATTTGTTATGGGGTGGTTTAAGCTCCCCGACTCCCTTCTCCATGAGCTTGAGGGGTTGATGGCAAATTTTTGGTGGCACAATCGTCAAGATAGGAAGATTCATTGGCTCAGTTGGTCGTCGTTATGTAAAAAGAAAGCTGATGGAGGATTGGGATTCCGGCAACTGCATGCTTTCAACTTAGCTATGCTTGGGAAGCAGGCTTGGAGACTTATTACCCAACCGACCACTTTGTTGAGTCGACTTCTTAAGGCACGATACTATCCCAATACCGATTTTTTGCATACAAGGGCGGGCTATAGACCATCACTCACATGGCGAAGCATTCTAGCGACGCAACATATCTTACGGGCGGGAGTGCGGTGGCGGATCGGGGATGGCACTCATATCCACGTGTGGGGGGATAAATGGATCCCACACCCCCACACCTTTGCTCCGATAACACCTAGACCCCCTGGACTGGCCATCGAATGGGTTAGCGATTTACTCCATACCAATAGGATGAAGTGGAACGAGTCGTTGGTCTGTGCGATTTTTATGCCTCACGATGCTGAAGCGATTTGCGCGATACCTCTTGGGCGTCAACCGAGGCGGGATAATAAAGTCTGGCACTATGACCGGAATGGCCGCTACTCCGTCCGGAGCGCATATCGGTGGCTGACCACCACCGGGATGGTAGGTACCCCTGGAGCAGCCTCATCTTCAGAAGGTATGGTCTCTTGGAAGTTCATTTGGACAACCCAGATTCCTCCGAAAGTCAAGGTGTTCGTTTGGCGGCTATGCCAAGGCATTCTTCCCACAGCAACAAACTTGAGAAGACGTCGTTGCTTAGGGGATTTTGAATACCCAATGTGTGGGGAGGAACACGAAGATGAGAAGCATGCGTTCCTCGACTGCTCATTTGCTAGACAAGTGTGGGGGCTCAGTTGTTTACCATGGAGGATTGTTTCGCATTGGACGAGGTCGCCGGAGTCATGGATTCGGTATGTGCATGGAAAGCTTGAGCGGAAGAAGGCAGCACTGTTCTTGATGATAGGATGGGCGTTATGGTCTGCACGGAACCGGCAGTGGACTGAGGGCCACTCGGATACCCCCTTGGATGTCGTGTATTTTGCTCGAAGCTATCTACTGTGTTTTGTTGAGGCAATCGCGACTACCCCTACACAGCTCATGACTCGCGTCCCCGACCGGTGGAGTCCTCCGGCAATGGGTCAGGTGAAGATAAACTTTGATGGGGCATTATTCGAGACGGATCGAGAGTATGGTATTGGTGTTATGGCTCGAGATTCCAACGGGCGGTGTATTGGCTGGTTTTCTATACGTGGAATGGGCTCTTTCAAACCCGAGCATGTTGAGGCAATCGCTGCTTATGACGCTATTTTATGGGCAGCAAACAAATGGTGGTCTAATATTATTCTGGAAGGGGATTGCCATACAGTTATTAGTAACCTTCACGCAGAGGCTGTGGAATCGTTGGAGCTTCACAACCTGTTTCTGGACATACGAGAGGTGCTATCCAGAATCCCAGCAGCTTCGGTCAAGTTGGTTCGTTGGACGGGTAATGAAGTTGCGCACATGTTAGCTAGACGTGCGTTGCAGTTCGCTGAAGGGAGCGTTGATCCTCCTACTTTTGTTTCTCGTTTGGTTTGGACTGATTCTTTTGTTGACTAGAGTGCTTCTTTTCGTTTCAAAAAAAAAAAGTATGATGGAATAAAAAAGCCCAAGTGAATCAGTTGAGCTCTCGGACAAGTAATATTTTTTTCGTTAATGGGATTGATAAATAAGAATTTGAGCATAAGTGAATGAGAATGGGTTGAATTTCTGATTCATTAGGGGCCGATTTGAGTTAAAGGGCAAAGTTGTGGGGGTTAAATTGAGAAAAACACAAACACTGATGTATAAAGTCAGAGAGAAGTCAATGATGGAGGGGAAGAAATCACATAGACACTGACACATATAGATATATATATACTTACATACATGCAAAAAGGGAAATAAAAAAGCACAAACTTTAAAAGCTCATAAGTTGCCGATATTCACGTATCTTCTAAGGTAACAGTTTTGTTATTTACATCCTCAACAGGGACTCCGCCAGAGGGGGACCCATTGTCTATTTACCTTTTTATCCTATATAGAAAGGTTTTTAGTTATCTACTACATCTAAAGAAGACTAGGAGGGGTATTATGGGTGTCGTCATATGTCTGTCAGCTCCGCCGAGTCTCCCATTAATTTTTTATTGACGATACCATGATTTACTACTGGGCCTAATTGGGAGAGATGGATCGTATCGAATTTGTGTTGGATACATATAGGTGAGCTTCCAAGCAACTAACTAATGTTGCTAAGTCCTCCGTGATATTCAGTGTCAACATTCCAATTGATGTCCGAGAGGAGAATGTAGCCACGGGACAACTCCGAGTGGGAAGGGGTTTCGACAATTACTTGGGGCTTCCATCTGTGGTAGGTAAAATTAAATCAGCCATCTTTGCATCCATTTGGGAAAGAATACATAGGAAAGGGATGGGATGAATGAACCCTGTGTCAAGCAGGTAAAGAGGTTCTGATCAAATTGGTTATTTAGGTGATTCCTTATTTTTTGATGTCCTGTTCAGAATGTTGAACACTTTTTTGAGAGAGCTGGAGAGCATAATTGCGAACTTCTATTGGCACAATAACGATCAAAGGAAAGTTCATTAGCTCTTGTAGGACAAGCTTTGTCAGCCGAAGGAGGTAGAGGGCTTTGGTTCCGATGTCTTTGGAGCTGTAATAATGCCTTACTGGCAAAACAACTGTGATGGATCAGCCTGAACCCGAACTCCCTTCTAGGTAGAGTCATGTGATCTATGTACTTTTGGTCTCCTACTCCATTTGATATCAAACTCAAGAGCTATCCATCTGCCACTTGGAGAGGTATACTTGGGTTGAGACATTTAATTGAAGTAAGTAGTCGTTGACCAGTCGAGTTGGCATTCCAACGATAATGGGCTCTTTACTATTAGGAGTAAATATCATCTGGTGAATCCTTTAGATGTACTACAATGGCCTACTTTGCATAGGCATCAATTGGGATAGAGCTTTATTTGGAACTCAATCGTGGCAAACAAGATATTTCCATGGAGGGCTTGTTGTGAGGCCTTGCCCATAGTCGACAACCTACGCAAACGAAGTGTCGAGCTTGCTACTAAGTGCTTAGTGTGTGGCAATAAGAATGAGGACACGATGCACATGTTATGGAAGTGCACCCTTACGTGGCAAATGTGGGCCATGTTCCATGGTCAATAATTGGATATTTGAGTAGCAAGTTAGAGGCTTAGCTTCGCTTAATACATTCCAAGTTAGATAAATTGGAGTTTTCTTTTGTGTTAACCATCTTGTGGTCACTATGGTGTCATAGGAACAAGAAATTAGTGGAGGGACTGGATTGGGATCTAATGGCATTGATAACAATGGCTAGATGCTCAATTGCAGAGTTGTCTTTGGTTGTCCGTGATGACGAGCAGTAGACCATGAGCAATAGGAGGACGAACAAGTTCGTCAGACCAAGTCAGTTGAGGGCACCATAAAACTAAAATTTGATGGGGCCATTTTCAAATAGGAATGTGCAATTGGGAGTGGAGTTGTTGCTCAAAACAAGGATGACCAATACGTGACATGGCATCAAGATGTTTCAACATTCTGGGGATACCATCCACGCCTAGGTATTAGCAGTGAAAGAGGCAATACGACTGGCCTAGATAAAATATTGGCAATCCATCATTATTGAAGGCGATTATTGTGCGTGTATCAGAGCTTTAAACAGTAAGGAACCACACTTATCTAATGTAGGTAAGCAGATTGAGGATATTAGAAGGCTAAGTAATGAGTTCGGGGTGGCATTATTGTTCAACGGGGTGGCATTATTATGGCCCACCAAACTGCTTGGAATTCCTTAATTTTAAAGGGAGAAGATGTCTCCCTCCCTAGTAGTGTTTGTTCTGTAATATTGGCAAAAGCTAATCCCTTATATCTTGTCTAGTAATGAAAGTATGCTTGTTTTCAAATAAACGAAAAGGTTTACTTTTCATGTGACACAACATAACAAATTTGGCACAATTCACATTCTAAATAGGAAAAAACCATATTTTTCAACTAAAACAATTGGAAGAAAAGGTTGCATAAGACATGCCTAACAACTTACAGCTAAGCACATTCATAATAATGAAAAATAAGAAAGAAGATAAAAATTGCGGCTAGGTATGGTAGCAATAAAATGTACATGCCCGGACTTAGGCATGTACCGTTAATTTCAGGGGCTCCAACTATATGAGTACAACCTATCTTAGATCTTGACATCATTTAATTCCTTATAAATTTGGCCAAGAACTCAAAATCATTCATTGGATATCCCTTTTGAGCAGGTTGTTCATAGCCCAATTCAAGGTACACTTCGTGGGTTCAGAGATAACTCTCACATCCAACGTGCTACGTACATGGGAGCCACATCTTGAATATTGGGAGCTAATTGCTATGCAAGGAAAATGATATCAAAGCCGCTCACCAATCAGAATATTGGGAGCTAATTGCTATGCAAGGAAAAGTGCTACATACGTGGCAGCCACCTCTTGAACTCGCAGGACAAAATGCTACATATGTGGGAGCCACCTCCTGAGCCTGCAAGAGCTATTTCTAGAGTCCCAACACATGGCGGTCAACGCTGAAAGTTGTCACGCAGTGATGAGGACGTTGCATTTTGAAGGAGGGGTGACTGTAATACCCCATCCCACATCGGGATATCATGGAAAAATTGGATTCCTTATAATTCTTGGTGAAAGAACTTAAGAGCATCCATTGGATATCCCTTTTGGGGAGATTGTTCATAGCCTGATTTAGGGTGCATTCAGTGGGTTTGGAGGTAACTCTCATGTCCAATGTGCTCGTAGCCCCAGAATGTGACAACATGAGTAATCTTTAGAATCCCAATGCCTTGCTTTCATTCTTGAATTCTATCATGTTGTGACAAGGATGTCACATTCTTAAAGAAGAGTGAATGTAATATATAACTCCCTCCATCCCAATCGTATACTACAACGAAATTAACAAGAAAATTCAAATATAAACTACACTCTTGAACGAAAGCTCTACGTAATATCCCATCTTATAAACTTGGACACAAAGAACCCAAGAGCATTTATTGGGTATCCCTTTTAGGCGAGTTGTTCGCTACACAATATTAGGATATACACATTAGGTTCAGAAGCAATTCTTATGTCCAATAGGCTAACAGACCGAGGCATGACAAATTCAACCTCAATTTCCAAATTAAAATTCACCGACTCGATTATTATTTTATATCACAATTAATGTCCTATTGATTTTGTTTTGTATCTTAATCATCTGCCTCAATGAGCTAAATTGTTCAGTGTGAAACAAGCATAGTCTATTCTTACTATATAGGTATATAGATTCTACTAAAATATGCATGCCTTAATTGTTGTGGGCCAGGTTAAATTATATAAACCACCTCATATAGAAGCAATCTTTTTTGTTGTACAAAAATGAAGTTCTAATCCCCCACAATGCACTTGGCTTTGATGTGTTCTTATAAGATATGTATACCTCTCCCATTTGAGCTTATGATAATTCAAGTGTTCGATGATTTTCATCCGAAGTCCACGTATAAGAAATCAAGAAATTATAGGGTTATATGAAATTCTCCCCTCTATGAGGTACGAAATGGGGGAAAAAACCACTATTTTGAGAAATGGTACAAACAACACCTATAGACCAAGTTGTGTCCTAGACAGGCAACTTTTGCAAATTTTAAGTTGTGTCCTAGACAGGCAACTTTTGCAAATTTTTGAAGAATTTCTATATATGTGCCCTTATCTGTCAAAACTATCGGATCCAAATTTGATAAGCAGAGGTCCTTCCTTAATTTTTCATAATATATATTATAACTAAATGCTTCTTAATTTAAATATATAATACATAAATTATGTATGCACATCTTGATATTTATAGGTTGTATTAGGTACAAAAATGCGATTGGGTAAGATATAAATTCTTAGGATTCGAATCCTAATAGACATTATCTATACCTTGAAAAAAATTTATTTGGGAGAGGATCTAGCTATAGGAGAACAAAAAAAGCAGCACTACCCCCCCCCCCCCCCCCGTCCCCTGGAATATAAAATAGTTTTTCACTTCAGAAAAAGAAAAGAATATAAAATTGTTATTGAATAGATTGATAAATGTAGAATGCAATGTTACAAATGTAGCAAAAAACCACTACAATTTAGTGATAAGTATTGTAATTATGCTGTTATCTTTAATAATTTAGTAGTACACATGACGATAAAAAACTTTATATGTATCACTCAAGTAAAACATTTCATATTGTCTACAAGTGATTGTCATTAGTTTTGTATTTTGTCAGTGATACAAGGCAATGGAGATCGATGATTTTAAAATTTAAATTTAAATTTAAATTGACACAATTCATAAGTTGAAAATTCTTAAATGCCTTTTATAATAAATTTCATTACATAATTGAATGGACCATGCCAATAATTGTTTCTTCTATAAAATGATAATCTAAATGAAACGATCATCCCCTTATACTAGAGAAAAATTAGAAGGGTTCAGATAAACTTGATTCAAAAAGAATAGTTGCATTAAACTATTGTCATGCCAAAAGTAAGAAAAATTAATTTTTGGAAGATTAAGCTCATGACACCTCAATGACCAAAGAACAAACAATTTAAGCTCAGATAAAAAGTACGTATATTGAATGTTTTCTATTAAATTTTAGTATCAAAATTTGATTTATTTTTGGATCCCTTTATCATAAATAACATTCAAAATGTGATATAAAATTTTCTTAAAAGATAAAATGAAAGGAAAAGCCTTTTCATCCAAACAAAATGAAGTGGGTTTTCCATTTTTCTTGTTCTTCCCCCATATCTAGCTCTGTTGTGGCTTGATAATTAAAAGCAAAGCTTATTTAGGGAACTTAAAGATGAGAATTGTAATAATAATTGCTATAAAAAGGTACCTGGTTCACAATGAAAAAGTATGAAACAAATAAATGACCTCACAAATAGAAGATATTTGCAATGAATTTGTAAAAGAACTATATTGAAACATAACCAAATGAACAATCAATGAAGGCATTTACTAAAGAATTTTTCATAGACAAATTTTGTCACAAACTTATATTCTATGATGAATTCAATTGAATATATTTACCTCCAAAAGTTTTTAGATAATATAGGCATGCATTCAACAGTATGAATATGCCCATAAATATTCATTTTTCATTTATCTATATGTCGTGCCCTATTCGTAAACCAAGTTCACGTACAATGGCCACACATGACCTACCAAAGGCTATTTGGCTAATGTGAAAGTAACAAGTTAGTTATCCTACTTGAAAATAAGCATTTATGAAGCTTACAAAAGTTATATTTTAACCTAACTAACTATTATTATCATCCTGATGTGTAGCTCAAGTCATATCAACAACAATATATGTATAAATGAAAATGTTATTTTTCTTAAATAATTTGAAATAATAAGATTAATTTCATTCAAATACATAATGAAATGTGTTAATTAAGCAAGACATTTTTATATTTAGAAGGATTGTTTTAGTGTTCCAGGGACATATGAACTAGGCATGTGAGCCCAAGTAAATGAGAAACGAAATATCTTGATCAAAAATTGCATATCATAGATTATCCAAATAGTGGACGTTCTTTTCTGGTTCAACTTGAGGACAATAGCTAGCCACTGTTGCGGAAACGTGGTGGGGTGGTGTAAAAAAAGTATTCAATTTAGGAGAAGGGAAGTGGAGAGGAGAACACACTCTAATTATTTTCTCTACTCAATCAACACTTCTATTTCACTTCGATACTTTACTTACAAACACTCTTACAACTCTTTTACTCTCCTAACTCTTTTAACCACTCAATCACATTCACTCACTACACACACTCCACACAAAGTGCATAAACATGATCACTTATTTATACTAGTCTCCTAATAAGTGACACTCTAATTAGAATACTAATTACATAAGTTACAAAACATAATTATTGAAATAATGTTCGTAACTCCCGACCGTTTTTGCCACCACTTTGCCACTACTATGAATGGCTCTTTGACTTCTCAAGAATCAAGATTAAACTCTTCATTTCTCAACACGCCACCCTAACGAAATATTATAATGATGGCTCTTTGACTTTTCCGATTTACGAATGATGGCTCTAATTATATTATAATATTATGTTAGTGTAATTAATTTGAAATGTTAGGAATAACGAAAATTAAAAACGTATCAACCGCAGATAAAAAATATCAATGTAAAACACAAAAAAAAAAAATATAAATATATGTTAGCCACGGCTGGGCCGTAGCTAATCCCGTGGCCTAGCCGTGGCTAACATAGATCGGTGGCTTCACTTGGCCACAGATTAGCCACGGCTAGCCCGTGGCTAATTTGAAATGGAGCACAATTTAGCCACGGCTAATCCGTGGCTAAGTCTAACATATATATACATGACTTAACCTTTTTTTCTTTCCCCTCCCTCTTCTTCCTCCTAACAAGGTAAACCACCCCAACCCCCCCCCCCCCCATCCCCGGCCCCGTCCCCAGTCCCCGTCCCCGTCCCCCCATCCCCCCCCGCCTGGCGCGGTGGCGCCTCCTCGCCGGCGACCACCGTGCCTCCCTCCCCCCTCCCCAACCCGCGCGCCCCCCGCCGTCGCCCACACCGCTGCCCGCCGCCCTCCCCCCTCCCCAACCCGCCCAGCCCCCCCTCCCCAATCCCCAATCCCCCCCCCCAGCAGCCCCAAACCCGCCCCCTTTTCCCCCCCACCCACCAGCCCCAACCCGCCCCCCCCCTCATTATTATTTTTTTATATTTTTTTGTATTTTAATTTGAATTAAATCTAATATTTGTTTGTTTGTTTTGATTTTTTTGGTAATTATTGTTAGGTTTTTAAATATTCACAAGTTTGGTGCTCCAAAATTGAAGGTATGATTTAAGTTACCCAAAATTTATTTTGAGATATATATGTATTGGAAAATGTATATGTGTGTATGTATTAATTGAGATATATATATGTATTTGAAAATGTATATGTGTGTATGTATTAATTGAGATATATTTTATTTTGGAAACATTTGGTATTGGTGAATGAGAAGTGTAATATTTGTTTGTTTTGTTCGTAAAATTTGATTACGAATATGAAATGCATGTTTGTACGGTAGTATATACATTTAGGGATATGTTTTGATGAGATGCATGTTGTGATGAGATAGGCTTTGATAAGATATGTAAGTTTATAAATATGATTTGATGAGATATGTTGTGACGATTCTATGTTGTTTGTAGATATGCTTTGATGAATACGGTTTGATGAGAATATTTTGAGTTATGCTTTGATGATTACGTTTGTTTTGTTCGTTAAATATGATTTAAAATATGCGATGTGTATTTTTACGGTGTGTTATTGATATTGGCTTTACATATATGTTTGTTGGCAAAGTTTAAATGTGATTGTTCAGTAGTGACTAAATGACATAATTATATTTGTTACAGAAAATGGATAATATACGTGTGAGTCGAAGTTGGATGTACAATCGGTTATTGCCCGATCGAACAGATCTTACGAATGAATTTTTATTGGGTTTGGGTCAGTTTATTGAGTTTGCCACATCACAACCACAATACAAACTTGACAATGATTGTATTAGGTGTCCGTGTTTTATATGTGAAAATGGAAAATACAAGAGCGCTAACAATGTAAAATATGATCTTTTAAAGTATGGATTTCAACCAAATTATTGGTGTTGGACTGCACATGGGGAGATTGCTCTAGAAAACTGGAATGTTGATGGTGTCGGTCCATGTTCTTACAATCATGTCAATATCACAGAAGGGTTAAGAAATTACGAAAATATGGTCTATGATGCTATGGGACAGACTTGTGGTCATGAAAATAGGACGTGGAAAAATTCTGAACGAAATGCTGCTGGAATGAGTCATATTATTGAACAACCTCATAATAACGAAGCTCAACAATTTTATGATTTGTTGGAGGCAGCAAACCGTCCGTTATGGTCAGGATGTGAGTCACACACGGAATTATCACTGACTCTTCAAAAGATGACATTGAAATCAGATTATAATATGCCACATGGATGCTTCGATAGAATGGCTGATCTTATAAAAACATCAAATCCGATAGACAATCATGTTCCCAACAATTATTATGAAGCCAAAAAATTAACGAAAAAATTGGGACTGATATCTCTAAAAATTGATTGTTGCATGCAAGGGTGTGTGTTGTTTTATAAAGAACATACTCACTTGGATGAATGTGCATTATGTCAGCATCCTAGGTTTAAACCATCTCGTACGGGGAGCAATAGACATATTCCCTACAAAAGAATGCACTACATGCCACTAATCCCACGTTTGAAAAGGTTGTATGCCTCTGAAAAATCAGCCGACCAAATGAGGTGGCACCGTGAGCATGTAGCAAAGTCTGATACGTTATGCCATCCATCGGATGGCATAGCGTGGAAGCATTTCAATGAGAAACACCCAAACTTTGCCGCTGAACCGCAAAATATTAGACTTGGACTGTGTGCTGATGGATTTAATCCTTTCAACCAAACTTCGAAATCATATTCTTGTTGGCCGGTTATTATTACCCCCTATAATTTACCTCCCGAAATGTACATGATTGCCCCATATATGTTTTTGACATGTTTGATTCCTGGGCCGCGCAATCCAAAGGACAGAATTGATGTGTATTTGCAATCTTTAATTGACGAGTTGAAATAGTTATGGTCAGATGGGGTTGAAACGTTCGATGTGTCGAGTAGACAAACTTTTCGTTTAAGAGCTGCCCTTATGTGGACAATTAATGACTTTCCTGCATATGGAATGTTGTCGGGGTGGATGACGTGCGGGAGACTGGCATGTCCAATATGTATACACCATACAAAATCTTTTAGATTGAAGCATGGTGGAAAAATAACATGGTTTGATTGCCACAGAAGATTTTTGCCAGAGACTCATCCTTTTAGGCATAATAAAGATGCCTTTTTGAAAGGAAGACGAGAGCGATCTGCGGCTTCCTCTCGAATGACGGGTGATACAACTTGGGATGTCGTGCAGCACTTGCCCAAAGTAACCGATTTGCCCGTCAAGCACTCTAAAATTTCAAGTTACGGTGTGGACCACAATTGGACCAAACAATGCATATTTTGGGAGTTGCCCTATTGGAAGGATAATATTGTCCGCCACAATTTGGATGTAATGCACATTGAGAAAAAAAATTTTGACAACATAATAAATACTGTCATGGATGTAAAAAACAAAAAAAAAGATAACGAGAAGGCTAGACTTGACTTGTTGGAGTATTGCAAGCGTCCGGAATTACATCTACAGTATCTTCCAAACGGTAAAGTGTTGAAGCCAGAGGCCACTTTCACTTTAACCATTGAACAACGCCGCGAATTATGTGATTGGATTAAATGTCTGAAGATGCCTGATGGGTATGCATCGAACTTGGGAAACTGTGTTGATCAATCTGGAACAAACCTGCTTGGTATGAATTGGGTCAATCAATTATATTAGTTGATGAATCAATTATACACTGAGCACATGGCTAATGATCATATATTAGTTGATAAATTGGGTCAAAGTGTCGAGGCAGAAGAATTAAACTCTGAGTTTGAAGAAGATGAGGAGGATGATGATGAAAATATGCCTCAGTATGACGATGATGCTGAAGACGAAGACGAAGACGGAGGTGAAGAAAATGAAGATGAAGAAGACGAAGATGATGATGAGTAAAATTTACTATGAATGAATATTTTGTTTGGTTTGATTTTTCTTTGCTATAAACATATATATATATATATATATATGTGTGTGTGTGATTGCTATGATTGTTGTTTAGTGACTGATTGAAATATTTAATGTAATGTGAAAAGACTCATGTTAAGTGATGTTTTTGCTATGAATTTTTTAATATAAATATAACAGGTTTGTGTTGTTTGATGGTTTTATTATGAATGCAGATGACAGGTTCTAGAAAGGGAAATGACAAGGTCACTAGTAGTGGAGGAGGTTCCAACCGCCGTGGCCTCCACATGCCCCTTACGACGGGCCTTCACATTCGAGATGAGCCGTATGATGACTCTCACCATCAGACACCAATCCCTAGCGATGATGAGCCTATTACTGATGATATGCCGACGGAGACTTCCGATAATAACAGAATTGATGGAAAGATGGTTATTTATCCACGGGGACATGAGTAAGTTTGCTTTTGTATTGCCTTTAAGTTATAATTATTCACTTTTTGATTGTTGTTTAAATAACAGTTATATTTATTAGGTTCAATCTTGCTTTGGAGACCGTGAGGACGATCGCCCGTATTTTCACAAACGGGTATATAGAGCCATGGGAGAGGTGGAAGGAGATCCCTATACAAACTAGACACATGTGGTTCGGCGAATTCCAAGTAAGTCTTGATGCATATACAAATTTTCTTTTACGTTTTTTTCATTCGTAATTTTATGAGTTCTCTATTTTTTAATTGTGTAGAGGGTATATTATTGGCGACCTGACCAACATGACGCTATTTGGAAAACTTTTGAGCATAAGGGATCGGAGCTCCTGAAGAATAGGCTTAACAAGGCTCGTCGTAATAATAAGAGGCCGGAGTGGATCGGAGAGGACACTTGGCAAGAGCTGCAAGCAAAATGGGGGTTGCCCAGTTTTCTTAAAAAGAGCGCAGTGAACAAAGCTAATCAGGCATCCGATTCTCGTGGAAGGGGAATAACCGGCCACAAAGGTGGTTCCAAATCTCACCTAACTTATAATGACGAGCTGGTTAGTATGTGTATTTCATAAGTACTTCAAAATGATGATTTACGGGTGATTATTGTGTTATATAGTATTAAAATATTACATGTCTTATCACAGGAAGCTCAATTGGGGTATAGTCCTACCGTGGATCAGTCATTCCTACATCTTTACTCTTATAAAGATGAGAATGGGGAAATGAAATGGGCTAATCAGAGGGCGGAGCGTTCATTTGTGAGTATTCATTATTTTTCAATTTTAAAATTGGTTTTTTTGACATTGTAACTAATGTTTCAACCTCAAAACTCGTAGAACGCATTTAAGGATAAGTGGGAAGAAATTAATTCCCAGCTGCCTCCTCAATCTGCTGATGGCACCCCCCTATCTCGACCATCCAAGCTCGATGTAAGTCAAAATAACTTTCATTTTTTTCATATTTTAATATAATATATAGATACATATTAATGATATATTATGACTAAATCTAATTGTATTCACGGATTTATAGGTGTGGAAGGAGACTGTGGCTAAACCGAATAAGGGTCGGTGGTACGGCGTGCCAGGTGGATCACCTAGTACGGGAAGTTCGAGCTCCCAGACTTATCCTCCGAAATGGGAGGATCCGGGTACGATTGAGTTGAGGCGAAGGTTCGATAGGTTCGAGGAGAAACAATCATCTGAATTAACTGAGGTGAAGCAGACCCTCAATGCCGTGCTTCAGAGCATTCAACTGTTGACCCAAGGAGCAGTCGCCTCTTCGCCTAATCAGCCACACCCGTCAGCTGGTTCACCTCATGTACATGTACAGTCCACCCCCTCCCAACAGAGGGGTTCTCGTAGGATTTCATCGGGAGGACAGCGATCCACCTCTAGGCACACTCCTCCAAATTACATACGTGATGACGAGCACAATGATAATGATGATGATGATGATGATGATGATGTTGGACCTTTTTAGATATTGACACGTCTTGATATTTTAATAACTTGTACTCTCTAACTACTGTAAGTTTGTATTGTATTAGCAATATTTGAATCTTTCAACATTTTAGTCAACGAAATATTTGGTATTTGTTGGATGATCCGTGATCGTTATTTTGGTTTCTATTTGATGATGCATTTGGTGTTGGACGATCCGTGATCGTTATTTTAGTGTATAATTTGATGATGTATTTGGTATTGGACGATCCGTGATCGTCATCTTGATTGGATACATGGGAATGTTTGGGTTTTTTGATTGCAGGCTGGTTCGGAACGAAAAAAAATCAAATTTACAGATTTCTGGCTGAATTAGCCACGGATTAGCCACGGCTTGGCCACCGCAGAGCCGTGGCTAAGGGCCACGGCTTGGCCACCGCAGAGCCGTGGCTACGGGCCACGGCTTGGCCACCGCTTGATCGTGGCTAAGGGCCACGGCTTGGCCACCGCAGAGCCGTGGCCCTTAGCCACGGCCAGTCCCCGTTCAATGTTTGGGTGGCCAACGTTGGTCACGGTTCGCCCATGTCTAAGAGCCACGGTTTGGCCGTGGCTAAGCCGTGCCTAACAAGCCGTGGCCCTGGTTAGCCACGCCACTTTTATCCACGGAAAAAATCCGTGGTTAATCCGTGGCTAATCCGTCGCTGATTCCCTTGGCCAAGGATTTGTTGCCAAATCCGTGGCTAAAATCCGTGGCTAAAAGCCTTTTTTCTAGTAGTGAGAGCGAATAATATGGAGCAGGCTTATGAATTGTTTCGTAGAATGCCGGAGAGGAATTCTGCTTCTTGGAATGCGATGATTACTGGATACATAGAATATGGGAAAATCGAGTTAGCACGCAGCTTTTTTGATGCAATGCCGAAGAGAAATAATGTTTCTTATATCACAATGATTTCTGCATATTCAAAGTACGGGAATGTAGAGACTGCCAAAGAGCTCTATGATCAAATGGGTGAGAAAAATCTCCTTCTTTATAATGCTATGATAGCATGCTTTGCTCAAAATAACAGGGCAAAAGAGGCTTTGCAGCTCTTCGATGAAATGCTGAAGCCGAATGTTAATTTTCAGCCTGATAAAATGACATTGGCTAGTGCTATTTCTGCTTGCTCTCAACTAGGAGATTCAAAATATGGGGCTTGGATTGAATCATACATGAGAGAAGTGGGGATTGGAATGGATGATCATTTGGCCACCTCTTTCATTGACTTGTACGCAAAGTGTGGAAATATTGACAAAGCTTATGAGATGTTTAATGGCTTGCAGAAGAAGGATTTAGTTGCTTATACTGCGATGATTTTAGGATGTGGTATAAATGGTAGGGCAAAGGAAGCTATTAAGCTGTTTGAGGAGATGTTGGATGGTGATATAATCCCGAACCTGGTTACTTTTACAGGAATATTGACTGCTTATAGTCATGTTGGTTTGGTGGAAGAAGGATACCACTGTTTTATGTCCATGCAGAGACACGGGGTTGTCCCATTGCCGGATCATTATGCAATTGTGGTTGATCTTTTGGGTAGAGCCGGGCGATTGGAAGAGGCTCATGAGTTGATTAAGAGCATGCCAATGCAGCCTCATGCTGGAGTATGGGGTGCACTGCTTCTTGCTTGCAGCTTACATAACAATGTAGGACTTGCAGAGGTTGCTGCCAAGAATTGTTTTGAGCTAGAGCTCGACAGTAGCGGTTATCATTCTCTTCTTGCTAATATTTATGCCTCTAATGGGAGGTGGGATGATGCTAAAAGATTGAGGAGAGCTATTGAAGAGAAGGGTCTTGTCAAGATACCAGGATATAGTTGGATGGACTGTGCCAAATCTTAGAAATAGCTGCTCTTGTTCGACAAGTTGGGAATCAGGGAATCAATTTTCTTGCTTCCTTGCCTACTTTGAGGTCATCATTTAGGAATTTTCATCAACTCAGATGAAAGTTATTTTTCCATCTGAGGCGGGGTCCCTAGGTAATGAATATTCTTCAAGCCATTTTTGTTTTTTCGTTTTTGTTGTTGATGTGAAAGTCTTTTATTTGATGGGGATGCTTTGAAACTGCATGACCTGAATGCTTTTTCCCTATTAAGAGGGTAAAGAACCAACTTCATTACGAAGAAAGTTGATGCTATTTTCCCTCGCATTTCGGGAATGTATGCAATGGGGATTCATGAATTTAGAATTGCTAAAAATATTTGCATGTTGATAAAAACAGTATCTGTCGTGTCAGAGCATGTCACAAGTATTGTTGTGTATAATTCCAGACGCTTCTTTTTGATGTTTTAATATATCTAGACAATTAACTATAATGTTCTCACTATGTATTTGGTAATTTTGAGCACTGCTCATATCTCTGATATAAACTTAGGTGTTAGAAAATTAACGAGTTTGTTGCTAAACACGTCACCTACGCTATTGCAATTAAGGAACAGTTTATTAATTGTATTCTTTTGGGGAATTTTAAAACTTAAGTTTTGAATAGTTTTTGAAAGCATGATCAAGAAGATTAAATAGCCACCATTGTGGAGTCGCTAAAGCCAGTATTGTGTACATTGTTTTCTTATTGGGCTCTAGCTGAGAGTAAATGTTTCCATGCGAGTATTTTATTTTTACCCCTGAGAAGGGTTACACTTAAGTTCTTGATATCTAACAAATAATCAAGTTCTGGAGTTCCCTATGATTAGTTGATTCTGTTGTCCTTACTATAACTTTCTCTTTTCTGTGGTCCAATGATTGTTGAAACTATTTGGTGCATTTTGGATACGCATTAATGACGTGAGTAGTGATTTTGCAGATACATTGTTCAACCTTGGATTGGCTTCTTTAAATTGCTTGATTGTTTCTCAGCTGAAGAAAGAGAGCTCTGCATTTCTGGATCTGCCCGATGGTTTCTTGCAAATACAGTATATTAATCCTAAAGCATAAGTACTTGTTTATGTGCTGTTTTTAACGAACTCTGTATTTTTATTGTATAACACCTTAAACTTAAGGATTATTACACCTACAACCTGTGAGGTTTAGTGTAAATACACTTCAACTGTGAGATTTGTATAATTACATAAACCACCCCTATGGTCAATTTTTGCCTTACAGTTAGACCCCTCCCCCCCGTGTGAGGTTTGCATATTTACAAAAACCACTTCTGCCATTAACTCTTCTCTTACTGGTATACCTTCTAAAAGTTCGCCGGCAGCAGTGTGGTTTTGTAGGTATGCAAACCTCAGGGTGTATAACTAAACATCAGGGATTGTAGGTGTAATTTTCCCTTAAAATTACGGTTTTAGAATGTAAACACTGATGAGATTTGAATGTCCATTATCTAGTTATATCTATGAGTTTCGGCTTTCATTAGTTGTTAAAGTGCTGTTTGCTTTTGATGCAGATTCTGTACATTATTATGGATGATAAAACTCGCTGTAACTTTGGGATTTCCATTCCATAAGAAGCTGATCCACATCTGTGCCTCCATTTTCTTGTTAGATATGCATCCATGTCATAAATATACAACATTGGCTGATGATGGACAAGAGTTAATTGAACATTTAAATGTGGACAAAAATGTTCCTAAGTATAATAGATCGCAGTTCCTAGGTGGGATGTGTTATTTCAAATTTTGCAAATATCACATGAGAGGTTAAGATTATGTTATGGGTCCATACATTTATTACTAAATAAAAGAATAATATTGATAACCATTACATTCAATACATTAAATCAATCGGATGCAGGCTATGATAATTTTAGGTTGGCACCATGCTGATCCTATCTTCTATTAGAGTTGAAAATAACCGTAGTTGACTATTATTATCAACACCTATCTCGTGAAGTTTTGTTGATGCAATATATGTTGAGCCGTTACATCGACATTTGAAAAATTGAATATGATTCTCTTATCTATATTCATTTGTAATTTTATCAAGTATTATGTACCAAAAAATAATATAATAACTAAGTTATTGTACTGTCGATCAAAGGCCATATTCGGGGGAATCGACCCTATAAACTCTTGAGCTATGGGACTTCTTCTTTGCCATTAGTTATCTATTGAAGTTTGACAGGGTCAAAGACTCAAAATGAAGGTATTGAGAAGCAAGTTATGGGGAAATTCTTACTCACATTGGGTTCGATCATACCAAGACTAATCACATGACGAGTATTTTACACTTGCCATGTGATTGGTGTACAGTTTAAGGAGAGTGACCAATCACATGATAAGTGTATTAACATTTGCTATATGATTGATTGGATGCGATCAAGTCGGGTCTGGACAAAAATTTTTCCAAGTGTTAAGTCAAAATTATCTTTAAAAAAAACGGAAGCATGTTACGTCAAAATCCTTACTTCCATAACTACCATTTTTATTTCTTTTGGTTGTAGTAATAACCACAAATGCTAAATTGCATTGGTTTATGGGCTTTTGAAGCTTTCTAGTCTATTATTGTTATGATTTCTGAGTTTTCGAAGAAATTATGAATGAACTCGTTATATTAAAAGCTTCTTTTTTTTCTTATGATATTAAATTTTAGAAATATTTTTTGATAATTTTCGTGTTTTTGTTGCAAAGATATTTATATCATTTAAAATTTTCAGTTAATTCAGTTTAGGGTTTAGAGTTTAGGGTTTTGAACAATGTATTAATTTCTTCAGGCCTTTAAAGGTGGGGTATATATCTATTAGGCCAAAGGCCACACGCATTTTGATTGATATCTTTACATGAAAGAGATTGTCCAAGTATTTCAAATCATTTTGCTTGTTTAATTTTATATATTACACACTTCTATCTATTATATATATATATATATATATATATAATTCAGAAACTTTGAAACCATCTAAATAAGCACAATTTATACGCGCACTTGGATAGTTTCATTGTATTTTATTGTGCCATGTATTGTTCATAATTATCTAAAAGAATTCAATACTTATCCAAAATCTAAGATAAAATATGTTATATTTTTAAGGGCAAATTATGTTTACACCCCTTGAGATATAGTGTTACTATAAATTAGTCTTTATTGTTTTAAAAATTACAGATACCCCTCGAGATTTAGAACTCTCTTATAAATATTAATAGAGATATCCGAAAAGTAACTTTTCTTCACCCATGTTAGTCAAACCTACCACCAAGAGATGCGTCTTGTTAAGTCTAACAAAGTCTCTTAATCAATTTTCACAAAGTAATTTTATTTTATACCACCAAAACCGCCCATGCCATCTAAAATCCGATACCATCACTACTTTATTTTTTGAAATTGATTTCATATATAATTTTACATATTTTACTTGTCAAGACCATGCAGATCCATCTCAGAATCTCACAAAACAAAATATCAATAATACAACTTGCGATTGTGTTTTACCCTAATGAATGATAATTATGTTATGTTGATACATACCTCATGGGGTCATTTGTAATTTTTTAAATTATATGGACTAACTTGTAATTATGCTATATCTCAATGTGTGTAGATGTAATTTACCCTATTTTTAATTCAAATCAAATGATAAATTTTTTATTTGTTTATTTATACTGTCATATTTACAATATTTATCAATTATTTGAATTTTAAAGTATTAGAATTATCTACCAGTTATTTCTACGTAAACTTGAAAATAAAAATTTACACAATAAAATTATGCCAAAACTTAATATTGAATTCAATATATACCATTTTATTGATTGAACTTTTGGATATACTAAAATCTTTGGTTAGGTTTATCTGCATATTTATTAGAATAAGATTTTCTTCCATCATTACGAATTTTATTTATTTCATCATGAATGATTGATTTATAATCAGAATCTGGTTCTTCAAGATTATTTGAAAATTCTATTGTATTAAGATGTAAATTCTTAAATTTATCATTTAATAATTTTTCAAATTCAGTTACTGCAGCAAATTTAAATTTTTTCATTTCAGGAGGAGGTTGAATAGTTGGAGTTGAAAAAGTACCAACATCAGATGTACTAGCTTCCTCTTTATCTTTTTCTTTTTCAAGTAAAATCTTATTAATTTTTTGATTTACCCTATCTGTTTTTGTAAGAAGTTGATCAATACGATTTATCGCTAAATTTATTTGTTCTCCTAAAATTATTAAATAAAGATTTGAATAATTTTGTTGTTATTAACTTATTTAAAAGATAAGCATTACTTATAATAACTTTTTCATCCACTAATTTTTCAAAAGCATTATACATACGAGTTTGAGTATCAGTTTTAATTTCAAAAGTATCTTGGGGAGGATATATGCCTGTAATAATATTATTTGAAGAAAGTTGAAAATTTCTTTCTAAAACAGCAATTTTATTTTCTAAGGTTTCATTAAACCTATAAATAAACCATTGTACAAAAGGTATTATTTCATTAATCTGAGATAAATGAGAATAGTATTCTTCAGAAATTACTTTCATTTCGTCAGTTTGAAAAGTTTGATAAAACCATTGTCGGAAATTATTCCAAATAGGCAGATTAAATTCATTTTTACAATTTTGTCTTGCCAGAGAACCTGGACTAAAATCAATTTTGGTGTAATTCATTAGAAAACTATTATACATGATATCCCATTTCACATAATGTTGGATCGATTTCATCGATTTTCTTAGTTGGTGAAACAAAATTATCTGTATCAATATTTAATTTTTTAAAAGGATCATTTAAATAAATTGTAGATTCAACAGATCTATCAGATCTAACAGGGCTATTACTATCATCTTCATTTTTTATTTCAGAAAGTCTTGATGTTGAATATCTGGAAGGTATTTGAAGTGGTTTAGGTGATATAAAAGAATATCTAGATTTACTAGATTCTGTATTATAACCTAATCTTGGTAAAGATAATTGTCTTTTAGGCATGGTTATGAAAACATTACCTTCTTGAGTTTGTTGTATATTAGTTGGTTGTTCAGAAACATTATTCAAAACTGGGGCTGCTTTTTCCATTATCCAATTATCAGGAAATTCTATTTCGCTCCATTTAATAGCTCTTCTAGTAGTAATATTAGACATACTAAAATTAAACTCGATTACTATAGTTTCATTTGCCATTTTATCTTTTTGTTTACACTGAGGATTAAGTGTATGTAAAGTTTTATAATAAATTCTGTAACATATACAGATTACTTCTAATCCCGGGGCATAATTATAACCATGAGTTTTAATATTTAAGGTTAAAGCATCAAATATATTACTATCTGTGAATGATAATTGTAAATTGGGAAAAACATTAAAATAGACTGGACCATGAGCCAAGCTGCTTTCAATTATTCCCATTATAGATTGTTCCCAATTAAGGTTTTTTGCATCTCTTAAGACATCTAAAAAACTTTCAGGTAAACCTTCTAAGGTTAAAGGTTTAAAGGCTATTTGAACTAATCCTATATGTAAACATTTATACAGATTCCTATATCTGCCTAAATCTTTTTCATTTAAAAGTTGTATTATCATTTCATCTTTATTCAAAGATATAGTTTCTTCAGTTGTTTTAACAATTTGTTTCCATGAAATTTTTTTCTAAAGTACCGATTTTATAAATTTCATTTATATTCATTTTAGGTATGGACCATTTGTTTAACAAATCTAAATCCTGGGGTAACTCTACCTCATAACTAACACTATTTTTAACAGTTTGCTTATCAGATTTCATTATATTTTTCATCATAGAAAAATATAATGAAAGGTGTGTGTTAAATAACATCTTCACCAAAACAATCAAAAAACATGGCTCTGATACCATTACCGGCAGGACCCTTCTTTTCGCAACAGGTGATTTTACAAACAATTGATAAATCTGTCATTGTTTCTTAGGAAAACTTTTACAAAATATTTTCTAGACTTGTCTTTGGTATCCAGTCTTACCCAAACAACCCTAAACGCCTATCTGCGGCTCTGGCGGGCAAAACAGGGCCTAACATGTATACCAAGATTGTATCTAGAACCTTTAAACCTTAGAAACAAGACTGATCTATACAGTTCAACCTTTGCAAAAAGGATACAAGAAGATTATATTACCAAGAGTTAGCCATTTTCATGTTTTGGGTCTGACATTATTTAACACACAACACACTTAAGTAGACATAGCAATTATGCTAAAACAAAAATTAAATAAAGCTTAATAAATAAAAAGGAACCAGGGCGTACCAAGAGTTTTAGACTTCTGAATTTCTTAAAAACCTCTTTATTTCTTGAACGGTATCGATTACAAGGAGGCAATACAAATAATAGACGATTAGGAATAAGAAAAGAAGGAGAAAATACATAAAACTTTGAAAATAGGATGAGGAAAAAGATACCTAACAACTAAACAAAGATCCATTTAAATAGACGGATGGAAAAGCAAACCAACAAAATAAAAACAGTAAACTAAATAATTACAAAGTTGATTAAACCTAAAAGCAGACGTATTATTGTCCTTGAGCATCTTGAACAGTTGAATGGCAGACAAAACTTATCAGTCTTCAAACTTATCGGCCTTGATCATTATCTTTAAGCAAACGAATCTTGAATTCGTTAAAAGAGACACAGTAGCTTGTCGGCTTGTCAATTTAAGCATCTTCCAGCAGGACACCAATCATGGAGAACACAGTAGTCTTCAAATTATTGCGTAATGACTTCATGGCTTACATCATTGGCTTCTTACCTTGTGATTTATCAATTATATTTAATAATTTTAGGAGAACAAATAAATTTAGCGATAAATCGTATTGATCAACTTCTTACAAAAACAGATAGGGTAAATCAAAAAATTAATAAGATTTTACTTGAAAAAGAAAAAGATAAAGAGGAAGCTAGTACATCTGATGTTGGTACTTTTTCAACTCCAACTATTCAACCTCCTCCTGAAATAAAAAATTTTAAATTTGCTGCAGTAACTGAATTTGAAAAATTATTAAATGATAAATTTAAAAATTTACATCTTAATACAATAGAATTTTCAAATAATCTTGAAGAACCAGATTCTGATTATAAATCAATCATTCATGATGAAATAAATAAAATTCGTAATTATGGAAGAAAATCTTATTCTAATAAATATGCAGATAAACCTAACCAAAGATTTTATTATTATCCAAGACCAACCCCTCAAGATATTCTTTATGAAGAACAAGAATTTGTTAATACAACTAGTTATAGTGGTAATCATATTTATGAATGAAATCTTGATGGTTATACCATAAATCAAATTGCTAGTTTAATACACAGAATGTTAATGTATAGCACAGTCTGTAAAAATAATGGTAATTCAGATAAATCAATAGCATCCATGATAATTGCTGGTTTTACTGGTCAACTTAAAGGATGGTGGGATAATTATCTTACTCAAGAATTTAAACAAGAAATATTAAGTACAACCAAATTACAAAATAATGAACAGATAGAAAATGTTGTGTATACCTTAGTGGTTAATATATTTGAACATTTTACTGGTAGATGGTCCGATAATTCTGAAACAATAAGAACTTTATTACAAAATATGCGTTGTAATACATTAAGCTCATTTAGATGGTATAAGGATGTTTTCTTAAGTAGAGTTTTACAATTACCAGAAAGTAATTCAGATCATTGGAAGTCCAAATTTATAGATGGTCTTCCTCCCCTTTTTGCCGAAAAAGTAAGAAAAACATTGAGAGGAAATAATTTACATATAAATTATACTGAATATACTTATGGTAAACTCATAAGTGCTTGTATTACTGAAGGATTAAATCTTTGTAATGATATTAAGTTAAATCAACAAGTACAAAAACATAATATGTTACATAAAAAACAATTAGGAGATTTTTGTGATCAATTTGGAATGAATATTCCTAAGAATCCTCAGGTTGATAAACCAAATAAGAAAAAGAAAAAAACATAAATCTGCTAGTTACTATGAGTATAAAAGAAAGAAAAGAGAAGCCCGTCGTTATAAACAACAATAGTATGCTTCACAATTACCTCAACCACAACCTAAGAAGAAAAAATTTAAGAAATTTACTAAAACTCAGTATAAGAACTCTAATGCCTGTTTTAAATGTGGAAAAATAGGTCATTATGCTAAGGATTGTAGAGTTAAACAAAAAATACATGCTTTAAATATTGATGAAGATTTAAAAGAATCTTTATGTAAAATATTACTTGTGTCCGAATCAGAATTAAAAAGTGAAAGTGAAAGTATGAGTAATAATTCATTAGAAAATGAACAAGTACAAGTTTTAGAAAATAATAATGAATTTTCTAGTTCGGATAATGAAGAAAACTGTCAACCCTGTCAAATAGGAGACCCATGTCCTAAACAAGAAACTCATAATGATGAGTTATACCAATTAATATCTCAGTTTAAAGATTTTGAAATTAATATGATTAGATCTAATTCTATTTTAGAATTGTTAAAACATTCTAATGATCCTAGTATTAAGTCTTTCTTAATTGAACATATTACAGGAGAATCTAGTCATCAACCTCAGAAAAATAATTTTCCAAAGCCTAGAAACACAACTCCATATACAATGGATGTAGTTCATAAAATGATGAAAGATAGGCATAAAATTGAAAATCCCATAACCCTAAATGATTTAGTAAAAGAAATTGATGTTTTGAAATTAGAAATAAAAAGTTTAAAACAAAGTAATAATAATTTCTTAACTAGGATTTCTCATTTAGAAAAAGGAAAATCAGTTATTTCTTATAATCAAGAAATTAATCAAGAAGATGAAACTCCAAATAATGATGAGTATACAAATTTCTTAGCTACGCTAGATATTGTTACTTCTCAAAAATGGTATGTTAAGATAACCTTATTAATTGATAATCATTTTGCTAGAAATTTAACTGCTTTAATTGATAGTGGTGCTGACTTAAACTGTATTCAAGAAGGAATAATTCCTACAAAATATTTTCATAAAACCACCCATAGATTAAGTTCTGTAGATGGTAATAATTTAAATGTTAAATACAAACTTCCTAAA
This sequence comes from Petrea volubilis, assembly GCA_026212405.1. Taxonomy (NCBI): domain Eukaryota; kingdom Viridiplantae; phylum Streptophyta; class Magnoliopsida; order Lamiales; family Verbenaceae; genus Petrea; species Petrea volubilis. Next base: position 15,394,457 of record CM047878.1, read on the forward strand.
GCTTTTATTTGCCAAAATAATGTTTGTATTCCAACTAGTTTTTTATTAGTTAAAAACATGACTACTCAGGTAATACCTGGTACCCCTTTTATTCAAAAACTTTTTCCTTTAAAACAGATAAATTCTAATGGATTTATAGGAACTTTTGAAAATAAAGAAATTAAATTTGATTTTATAACCCAACCTCATACTAGGTTATTAAATGAAATTCAAGATTTGATTTCTCAAAAACATAATCACATAAATTTTCTTAAACAAGAAATTACGATTTCTATGTTAGAAGGTAATTTACAAAACCCTAGATTAAAAGAGAAGATTAAATTATTAGAAAATAATTTTTCTTTACAAATTTGTAATGATCATCCTAATGCTTTTTGGGATAGAAAAAAACATATTGTTTCTCTTCCTTATGAGGATAATTTTTCAGAAAATAATATACCTACTAAATCTCGTCCTTGTCAAATGAATAAAGAATACTTAGAACTTTGTAAACAAGAGATATCTTCTTTATTAAATAAAAAGCTGATTCAACCCTCTAAATCACCTTGGTCATGTACAGCATTTTATGTTAATAAACATGCTGAACAAGAACATGGTGCTCCCAGATTAGTAATAAATTACAAACCCTTAAATAAAGTGTTAAAATGGATAAGATATCCAATACCAAATAAAAAAGATTTGCTTGATAGATTATATAATGCTAATATATTTTCTAAATTTGATTTAAAATCTGGTTATTGGCAAATCCAAATTGCTGAAAAAGACAGATATAAAACTTCATTTAATGTGCCTATAGGACAATTTGAATGGAATGTTATGCCATTTGGATTAAAAAATGCTCCCTCAGAATTTCAAAAAATAATGAATGATATATTTATCCCATATACTAATTTCATAATTGTCTATATTGATGATATTTTAGTATTTTCACATAATATTGAATCATATTTTAAACATTTGAATATTTTTAAGAAAATCATAATTCAAAATGGTTTAGTAATTTCCAGACCAAAAATGTTACTTTTCCAAACAAAAATAAGATTTTTAGGACATAATATTGAAAAAGGTAAATTCATTCCTATAAATAGGAGTATTGAATTTTCGTCAAAATTTCCTGATGAAATTAAAGATAAAACTCAACTTCAAAGATTTCTTGGTAGTTTAAACTATATATCACCATATTATAAAAATCTAGCACAAGATACTGCAATATTATATAAAAGACTTAAGAAAATTCCTAAGCCATGGAGTTCAGCACATACTCAAGCAGTCAAATTAATAAAAACAAAGGTTAGTACTCTTCCTTGTCTTATGTTAGCCAACCCTAATTGGGAAAAAATAATTGAAACTGATGCTAGTGACATAGGTTATGGAGGAATATTAAGTCAAATATCCCCTTTGAACAAATCCAAACAATTAATAAGATACTATTCTGGAAAATGGAATAATAGTCAAAAGAATTATGCTACTGTTGCTAAAGAAGTATTAGCCATAGTTAAGTGTATTTTAAAATTTCAAGATGATTTATATAATAAACCTTTTACTGTTTTCACTGATTGTCAATCAGCTAAATTCATGTTTGATAAAGATTTTAAACATGATGTTAGTAAAGCTATGTATGCTAGATGGCAATCCCATCTTGCCCCATTTGATTTTTCTATTAAATACAAAAAGGGAACAAAAAATAGTCTTCCTAATTTTTTAACTCGTGAATTTTTACAGGATAATGCCTCCCAGAACCAGAATAATTCCTAAGATTACTATCCCTAGGATTTATATCATAGCACAATTTGAACGTGATATTTATGAACACCTTTACAATCAACCCTTAAGATTTTGTGTGCTTAAGAAGAGAGGAATTGCACACATGGTGGCAAGATCTAGACATTTAGCTAAATTGATTAAACATACTCAAGATTGTCTTGAGTCAGGATTCTATCTTTCACCTAATGAATCCCTTAGAGTACCACTTAGGGAGTATGATAAGACTTATTGTAAGAACTACCTACCTTATTTGCAGGTCATGAAAGATTTTATTGATGATGATATCAATAAAAAGTGTATTGCGTAATCGCATATAGGTTGTAAGTTTTCATTATGAGTACTTCTCAGTATTGTAAGTGTTTCAATAAAGATAATGGTTCTTGTTTTACCATAATGACTGACTTTGATCGTCTTATTTATCAAGCTCTTTATTATTATTCTGATAATTTCAGATATCATCATATTCAGGAAAAAGGAATTAAACTTCTTATTAAAGATCATAAAAATGCTGTTAAACTTTATAAATTAATAAAGACTGTTTTAATACAAAATCATTATCTTGATAGTCCAAGAACACTTTTATATCATGATAAGAAATTTTTACTTTATCAATATGAAGTTTATTTTAGTGTCCAAAATTATTTGGCTAAAACTATTAATAAATGTATAATTTAAATTTTTTTCTTGCAGATGGCAAATATTTTTACAAATCCCAGTGTGTATCAAGCACCTAATGAAAATGATTGTGATTATTTAAAAAGACTTTATAATTTAAAGCAAGAATATTATGAGAATATTACATTTTGCAAAGATATTCTTAATAGAATGTATCTTACTAATGAAGAAATTGAAGACATTGAAAAGGGTTTTTTACATAATCCTTCTTAACAGATGGATGGTCCAGTTCTATGGAGGATGATGATCAGGAATAAATTACGACATTTTTCTGAAGAAGACAAAGCTGGTTGGGAATTAAATTTCCAGAATTATCTTAATAGATTAGGATTAACAGATGAAAAAGATATTAATATTTATAAATTAAAAAAGGTTCATGAACATTTCCAAGGTTCAAGACCTTATCCTACTTTTCTCTTAAAACGAGCTAAAAAGATTGATCAACAAATTAAAGTTTTAGAAGATTGGTTTAACACCTTCCCTGATTCTCATTTTCCATACCACCAAACTAATAAAATTCAATTAGCAGAATTCAAAGCTCAAAAGAAGATTCTTGCTAGAGTCATTAATACCAGTTATATTGCTTAACCTTTCTTTTCAGGAATAATGTTTCCAAGAGAGACTCCACCCTTCAGATACGGTAATAACCGTAGAGGTCATGGCAGAGGTAACCCAGGTTCTCAAAAACTTTATAATGAAAGTTTTCCCTCTTTAAATAAAAGTAAGTCTTCAGATGAAGGAAATTCCTCATCTTCATATGCTAAAAAATTAAGAGACCCAGAGGTTTATAAAGACATGGAACCTCTCCCCTATGTGTTAATGGATCATAAGGATACTATGTTCTTAATAGAACAAAAGGATTTATTGATAACTTCAGATCCTTACCAGGTAATGTCCAGGTATTTGGATACAAGGTCATTTCCTTGTGAAGCAGATAAAAGTAGAATAATTTATGAGTTAATACTCATTAAGACCGGTACTATCCAAATATAACATTCGTATCCTACTGGCTCAATGGCATATTATGTTTATACTAAAGCTATTATCAAGCAGATACTGCCTGCTGAGGAATGGGGTATAAGTACCTTTCAAGAAAGAGAATTTTATAGTCCGGAGTTAAAACTCGTAATCAAATATAATTATTGGAATTATATTAATGCTTTTATGAAATGTTTCCTTTATGATAATTTCAGAAAGAAACATACTTGGATGTTTAAAACATGTCCAACCTTAAAGTCTGATAACCTTCCTTCATGGTTTATTAAATGGTAGATGACATTTGGTCCTTCCATCAATATCCTTCCTGAGCCTTTCAAAACTTTGTATTCAGCTTGGGTAATTCATTCACCCCTTGTCCAAAAATCCAAACAGTTAAAACTGTGGCCTGAAGGAATAAATTCCTTCCACTTTTTTATTGAATTCTCAATTCCATGGATTTGGCGTTGGGAACCTGAGATTGGTTTTACTAATGAACATTTACCTTGCTTAAATCACATTTATTTTACTTCTTTCTGGAAGAAGTTACTCCTCTTAGATCCAAAAACCAGAGCTTTACATGGCCAAGAAACAATTAACCTCATTAAGATGAAGGTTCATGAGTACCAGAAGCAAGCTAATCACCGTGGTCCAGTAACCTTGCAAGATATTTTAAAGGAATACAAATTGAAGAAATCCGGTCCCCTTACGAAGGAAGAGCAAAAGGAGATTGTTAATGAATACCTCTCCCAAGTGCAAAGAGAATTAAAAGAAAATTTAGATTATGATCTTGATACTGAAGAATTGGCATCCATGTCCTCATCCTCTAAAGAGGAAGTTTTGGCTGGTGAGTCCCAAGATCCTTATGCTGCGGAATCTGAGATTCAGATTGATGCCATCTAATTTTCAATTACTTTTTTGTATAGTCATTTTAAGAATTTATATTCTACCACAAAGAGTAATTAATTAATTTTTTTTTATCTCATAGAATTGAATATAATACATAAATGAAAAAATGTATCATTTCCCGTGCCTTGACATGGGTTAAAATCTTGTTATTTTCAATATTTTTGAAAAGATTATTCTTAGAATAATATTTCAAATTTAATAAACTTGAAAAATAATTTATAGTCCAACAGTTTTCAATTTCTGATTTTAGAAGGGCTGTAGTTGGGCCTGGACCTATATAGCGTCTGCAGGCCCAATAAATACACACCCACAGGGCATCCCCAAGACTACAACTAAACTGGAAGACACGAGAAAGCTTGGAGAAAAAATAAAAGCTCTAAGAACAAGAAACAAGAAAGGGGTTTTGCAGGAAGCTTCTCTGCTATTGAAGCACTGAACCCTTACTCTGCTCCGCCATGAGACATTTCTTGGTGTGTGCTTTCATATCGGTTACTTTTGTATTACACATTATAATTTGCTCGATCAAAGAATTCAAAAATATTCGGGGTAGTCTGCAAAGTGTTTGATGAATTTCCTGAGAGAATCTTGTATTATTTGCGATGTTTTACATTCTTTTTTTTTTTTTTTTTTTCCTGTGTGTTTGCAGAGCAAGTTTGCAAACAAAACCTCTCTCATACGTGCAGTGGCTCTTGCTACAGCTGGGTCAGGGATATATTTTGCTGCTTCTTCAGATTATAGTAAAGACTCCTTTCCTTTGGTGGAAATGTTTAATGTTTTCTCTATAATGTTTTACTTTTGAAATCTTGAAGCTATGTTTGAGTTCATTGCCGAAGAGAGTAGCATTCTATAAATGCTAATTGTGTAATTCCATTTTACTTATAATAATTGTTCGTCTGTGCATTTTTTTTTCTTTCTTTGATCGTAGATGCATCAGTAGTCGTTTCAATTCCTTCTGCCTTTCGGGATTCCCTACTGTGGCCTTGGAGAACCGTAGAAGAGACAAACCCTCGTTCTGCATTTATTCATTCAAACAATTCACAGTATGGTATATTGGATTTTTAAGCTTTCTTTTTTCCCTTTTTTAAAGTGGTATTGGTGTTTTGCTTATGTACCCGACTTCCCTCCTTAATCAATACATATCACATAATTGTAGGTGATCTTCCGCTATCCTTTTCTAGAGCTGATGCTGTTCCAGATCCTGGCTTAAGCAAAGGAGTTGCAAAGGATGCTGGAGATAGTAACAAACATTCTTGCAACTGCCTTGGCCGCGATACTATTGCGAATGCAGCTGCTAAGATTGGTCCTGCTGTGGTCAATTTGTCAGTGCCACAAGGTCTGTTTTCCATTTAACCTTTATGATTTTTTCAATTCACCGAGAGAATAATATCGTTAGGTACTCTGTACCTCAATCTTGATGTCTTCTGTAGGTTTTCATGGCATGACTGTGGGTAAAAGCATCGGGTCAGGAACTATTATAGATGAGGATGGTACAATCTTGACTTGTGCTTATGTGGTGGTAGATTTTCATGGCCTGAGGTCTTCATCTAAGGGAAAGGTCAGAAGTTTTCAATGAATCCTCTCAATTTACTTTGTTTTTTATTGGTATGGATGTTGGACCTTGAATGAATTTAATGGAAGTATGCCTTTCCTGTAAATTTTGGGTTTCAACTAAATTTATCTTAGCCATATGGAGTATTGAACTATTGTTTTTTTTCTCATGATAAAGATGCTCTAGCCTCCTTAGAATTCTGACTTATGCTAGTATTAACATCTTGTGTGCAATGCATGAATGCTTGCCTTTTGTGAACTATAGAAATGGTAACAGTTGTCCGTGCAGTATCTGCTGTTAAAAACTTTTTACCTGGTAAACTAATCAACTTACGGGATATTATCATTTTTGGTCTCTTAAATTGGGCACTTTTCAATTTTGGTTCCATTCAATTGGATTGTACAACATTTAGTCCCATATCTTAGGATAAGTATCAATTTTAGTCCTCCAAACCATTCCGTCAATTTTTTAACGGCGATCGTCACATGAGAAGCATGTGGCCGTTATTTCTAGCATTTTGAGTGAAACAAATTACACCAACCCCCCTTGGAAGTTTTCAAACCTTACACTTGCCCCCCTACATCCATAGAATTGTTTCAGATAGCTTGACAACAATTGATCCATAATTCTACATGATTACACCTAAAATATTTACATTCATTAATCAAATAAAGTGGTCATTACAAAAAAATCAAGATTTTTACATGAAAACTCTTGTAAAACTCTTCTCAAGAAATAGTGCCACCTCTCTTCTGGTGTTGCTTGCAAAATTGCTACACTCCCATAATTGCATAGTAAATCTTGTGTGAAGAAATACTTGGTATTCATTGAAAATCTCTCCGTCTCTGTCTCTCTCTCTCTCTCTCTCACACACACACACACTCTTTTCTTCTTTGTCCTTTGTTTTTTTGGACTAAAAGTCTAATAAAAGTTGCATACGCAGCAAGCCCACAAATATCAGAACGATTGTTGTCATAATTCTTTGAAAAAAATAAAAATCAAGATTCTTACAACTTAGGAAAAATAGAGTAGAATAAATGTATATTGGGTTAGGAATAAAAAGTGTTGAGGATGAGAATAAACAACAGAATGTGGAGCATTGCGTGGATGGTGGAATTCGAGTCGAGATGTCGACCCCTTTATACCCCTTTGAATTTGGATTTACTATCTGCTTCAAAAGAAAAAAATGTTGTAATGGTGATGAAATAAGAGAAGATTTGTAATGAGTCCATATTTTGATTAATGAATGTTAAAAATTTTAGGTATTATTTTGTAGAATTATGAATCAATTGTTGTCAAGTTATGTGAAAGAATTCTATGGATGTGGGGGGCAAGTGTAAGAGTTGAAAACTTCCAAGCAGGGTTGGTGTAATTTTTTTCACTCAAAATGCTTGAGATAACGGCCACATGCTTCTTACACGACGTTCGCTGTTAAAAAATGGATGGAAGGGGGTTGCGGGATTTAAACTTTTCCTAAGATATGGAGCTAAATGTGATACAATTCAATCAAATGGGACCAAAACCAAAAAGTGCCCAACTTATGGGACCAAAAATGATAATATTCCTCAACTTACAAAGCCTTTCCAGTCCGAATTGCCAATTTTGTGAAATACTTTTGTGTGACACCAGTATGTGGTTCATTGCTCCCGTATCAACAATCTTTGAGCTTGTTAAAGTAAATTTTTGTTTTGAGTTTCAATTTATGTGGGATATTGTGCATAATGCACAACTGATCATTGGGACAGGTTGAAGTAACTTTGCAAGATGGTCGGTCATTTGAGGGAACAGTGGTAAATGCTGATTTACACTCTGATATTGCGATTGTGAAGATCAAATCTAAAACTCCGCTTCCAACAGCAAAGCTTGGGAGTTCGAGTAAGCTTCGCCCTGGAGATTGGGTGGTGGCTATGGGCTGCCCCCTTACCATTCAGAATACTATTACAGCAGGTATTGTAAGGTAAATTACTGTTTCCATCTGTTTTATGTATGCAATGCTCATAGATGCATGTTAGACTGTATCTAGAGCTATGAGCTAATCCTAAGTATAGTTTTGAAACATGTAATCTCTGATGCTTTTGTTGTTTGCCTGTTGCATCTAGTTGTGTTGATCGTAAAAGCAGTGATTTGGGTCTTGGAGGCATGCAAAGGGAGTATTTGCAAACTGATTGTGCTATAAACCAGGTAACTTTCGCTCTTCTCCTTCACACTGGCTTTTGTATAGTTTTTGCACTATTCATCTACAACCTTTTTTCCTTTTCCCCGGGGGGGTGGGGGTGTTGGGTCGGATCATGCTAAGGGAGCTCCCCCCTGCTCCGTCTGAATCACAAATATGTTTGAACTTTGAAGGCATGTTATCTTTTGCAGTGACTTGAAATAACTTTGCATTCTTAGCTTGACCACAAGTTTTAGGATATCTGTTCCTTTGTTCCTATATCTACACACACAAAATCCACATACTTATCCACACCCGTGCATTGGTACATGCATTTTTGCCCACAATCTCTCCTGTATGTGTATGTGCATTTTGCTTCTTCTTTTGGAGTTGGGTGGGGGGTCATGGGAAAGCAGTTTTATATTAATTCTTGGGGTTAATATCTTTTATTGCCTGGTGGAACATGTATAAGTGAAAAGCATTTCTGGAAAGGCATGTGTTTCTCGTTCTCTATACTTGTTCTTGTCTTATTCTTGTCATCCAGGTTCAAGGTACAAATGATAACATTTGCTGCAAATCGACCATCCAAATGATTTTCTTTCTTTAAACCTTTATGATGCCCGCTCCCCATTGAACGAGCAGAAGAAGGATCTGCTTTCACTTCTCATTTTTCCTCCTCCCTTTTTCTCTTTTATCTTCATCTTCTGCTAAAGCCAAGGTTATTATGTATCATTGTTTACAGTATCTTCTTTGTTCTTGTACTGGGTGCAGGGTAACTCTGGCGGACCTCTTGTGAATGTTGATGGAGAAGTTATAGGTGTCAATATCATGAAAGTCTTGGGGGCTGATGGTTTAAATTTTGCTGTGCCAATTGACTCTGTCGCAAAAATAGTAGGGCACTTCAAAAGGAGTGGGTATGCTGTTCTTTAACTCCCTGTTGGAAACTCTCTCTCTGTCTCTGTCTCCACACACACACACACACACACAGAGGCACATGTGTTGGCCCACACCTATACAAACAAGCATGCATGAAAAATTATGCACTGCTTTTAGTGCTAATATCTACTATTTTCTTGGATTCATCTAAAGTGTTCTTTCAAATGTGCCAAGTTGGTTTTTGCTTATGTTATTTGAAGTTGTTTTTTGTTTTTCTTTTTCTTTTTCTTTTTCTTTTGTTAACTGCTATTGGAAATTAGATGCTCACCTTTTCTACGCTTTACCTTGTTTTATATCACTGCAGACCCCGCATATTTCAGTGTAACACTTTGATGCTTCATCTTTTTGATGTTATACCGAATATGACTTTTCCGACCAAATTCACATATCTTGGAAAGGTATATTTGCGTCAAACTTCCCTATGATTTTAGATTTCGGCTTCTACATCTACCAAAAAATTGGAAGCTTGGCAAATAGCTTCTTCCTAGCACTATTTGATAAAAATCCCAACAGAATTTACTGAAAGGCCAACATATCTTCATCCTTATGAAGACAAAAGCCACAAGTTTTTATATAGACTAACAGTGGTAATCTTTCAGAATGATTCTCCGGAGGAAAAAAAAAAGAAAAGAAAAGAAAAGAAGAAAAAGAAAAGTAAAGGATCAAAATTAAATTTATAAGTCATATATACTGAAATAAAAAGTGTAAAGTACCAATATTTTGTTTAAAATAAATGCATAACTTTGAAAACTAGGGACATGTAAAATGCATAATTTGAAAATATTTGGGACTAAAGTTTAAACTTTTCCGTATTGCTTAATATTTCAGAGGATATACATTGTAATTTATGTAGAAAGAATAATAAATTTGAATATAACAGCGATTTGTTTTTCTAGAAATTATACTAGTACTGTTTCTTCTATTAAAATTGGAGTTTGTTACTGAATTTAAGTCTCTCGTGTAAATAAGAAACTAAACTTAGTTCTCTTGTATAGAAGTAATTAAATTTAAGTCTCACTTTGTTTAGAATTATTCTTTTCGGAAATTTGTGAAGCATAGATAAAAATTGATTTCCTTCATTTTTCTTTCTCCAAAAAAGAGAATGAAGTTTAAAAACTCTTGCACCTGTTTCATAAATATTTAGATGGGTTTATTTTATCATAGTATAATACCTATAATCTATAACGATATAGTACTATAGGGGAAATATTTGTCAAGAAGTCCTAAGATTGTGCTAAAAGCTAAAACCTTGAGGGAGCTGCATGTAAACTTTCCTTCTTTCCATGGATGAATTTGGTTGGAAATGCCATTTCTGATGCAACTTTAAGGAGTTGAAGAGTCGAAATGCTGCAGTAGAAGTTACTGTTAAACTGGTACAAAACTTGTTTGGGAATAAGGAAAATTTACCTCCTAAATGGTGCTATGAACGTGTGACTGACCCAATTATGTGTTGATATAGCGCTTGAAAAATTGAAGTGATTTGCCTGAATTCTTTAGCAGCAAGTTGTTCCATTATTTTCAGCGGATTGACATCTTTGTGAGGGATCATTCCTTTCTCAACTCCAATATTATTAGAGGCTTTGATATTGAATTAGCTGCTTCCTTGAACCTGCATCAGTCTATATTCTAAGCCCTCATATTGATTGAGATTTAACAAAGAATTTGTTGAAGAAGTCGACTAACTTTATGCTACTACAATGACCCTTGCAAATTTTTTCAAACATTACTTTTTAACCAACTTTTTGTCATCCGATTAAGTTGGCATTGGACCAAAGAAGTGAAGATCTTAATGTATCATGTATCTTAGGTTACATGTGGAGGCTAAATCAAAGTCGTCATATTGAGCAATCTAAAGAACTGATTTGCTTGTTCAAGAGTAACTTAGTTTGTTATGTAGAAGGGCACATATTAGGAATGTAGGAGATTTGATGTTCCAGTAAGTATATAGAGGTTTACAGGGCAGTCTAATCTTCATTGAACCTTGTCTATTCCACCTTACTATAAAATTTTACCCCTATTTAATATTACATCTCTGATGTACGATTGATATGTCTTTGTTCATGGAAATGATGATTCCAATTATAGCACATTGGTGATTAACATTGAACTGGACCACTAAAATTATTCATTTTAAACTAGTATCTAAAGGAAATAATTAGTAGGCATCAACTTTGAAAGCCTGGAATATTGCAACTTTAATATGCACTACTTATTAGAAAAAACTTAGCTAGAATCTCAAAAAATAAACTCACTAGAAACCAAAATGCATGGCATTTGAAAAGTTAAATCAAGCAAAACTAAGAAAAGTGCTAAATAATTAATTAAACTATTCAATTAATTGAATTTACATATTGTATAATCCTAGAGACCAGAAAAATATACCAACTTGAAATAAGTCATTTGCTGTGAAAATCCTCTCCCGCAAACTTTCACGAACTTCTGGATCAACTCGTTTGAGCGGCAAGGTTAATCCCTCACCAATTTCAAAGTGTATGCTCCGATAAAAAATATTTGACTAGAAAATTTGTCTTAAAAAACTTGTAGCAATTTTTTTTTCTTTAAGTTCCCTAACACATGGAATTATTAAAGAACTATTTACTTGGATGCACCTGGACCATTTTTCGAAACTCCTTTGTGGGGGGAAATGTAGGAGAATAATAGATCTTTATCAGATGTGGGACAAGCCAAAAAGCAAGGAAAGTTAGATTTTTAAAAGGAACTGGCATCCAAATAACCCATAAGCCTTCACATAAAGGCCTAGCATGTGTTGCCAATCAGCGCTATGTCAGGTATGCCGTATGTGTACCACACTTGTCTGTGCATGCTGGAGCTTATCCTGAAGCCTTGTGTGGCACATACTCCTGTTGGTTGGTGAGGGTTATAGCTTATTTTGTTGCCTAAACGTGTGTTTGGCTGCGGTTTTGCGCAGGAAAAATAAGTGTTTCTTTTTCTCTATTTTGGACTTGTCCAACATCAAAAAAGTCTCCTGACAAGAGGTTTTTGATAGTAAAATTCCTCCCATAACTACCCCATCAGTAGCAACTTAACAATTTACCCTCCTAAAAAGAGTTGACTAACGATTGACTAACGATGCATGTGAGGGACACATACGTGTTCTACCCCGTTTGTTTTCTAGGGCATTCAAGAAAAAGGATCAAATTTGACTAAAAATTCAAAAAATCATCTTACCTTTGATGAACCGGTAAATTTTGGAACTGGAAAAGCTACATATTTGGGACCAAATCTGATTTTATTCCTAAATTTGAGATTCAAGGACCGACCCTCAAGACGTTTTCGTGATTTATTTGGGTTCAATTCAAACTTGGCAGGGACCTTAAATTAACCGAGACTGATAAAGTAAAATCGGAGCCATCAACAGTTCAACCAACGATCTCCATCTCCTCTCTTTTCCAAATGCAAGTTTCAAGATTTGCTACTTTGCTGGAGAAGTCTCTCACCACTGATCAGGCAAAGCAAATCCACTGCCAAATCGTGATCAACAGTCTCAGCAATCTCGAGCCACTCTTAGTTCGTCAGACCCTCAAATCAGCAGCCCATTATTCTCCAAGAACCACTCGTTACGTCAAATCTATCCTCCAGCGTATGCGACACCCGGATGTTTTCTCGTCGTCGAGTACAATCCGTTACCTCTCTCAACATGGGCAGTTTAGAGAAGCTCTCTCTCTCTACGTAGAAATGCATCGGTCCGGAGTTTTTCCGAACACGTTTGCTATATCTTCCTCCCTCAAGGCTTGTGCGAGGATTTTGTGTAAAATAGGCGGGTTAATGATTCATGGGCAAGTAGAAAAGTTTGGTTTTTGTAACGTTGTTTTTGTTCAAACCGCTGTTGTGGATTTCTATTCCAAAATGGGCAATATGGTAGTTGCGCGTAAGGTGTTTGATGAAATTAGAGGGAAAAATGTGGTTTCTTGGAACTCGATGTTGGCTGGCTATGTGAAGTATGGGGAGTTGGCAATGGCGCAGAGCGTGTTTGATGAAATGCCGGTGAAAGATGTGATATCTTGGAATTCCATGGTTTCAGGGTATGCTAGAGCGAATAATATGGAGCAGGCTTATGAATTGTTCCGTAGAATGCCGGAGAGGAATTCTGCTTCTTGGAATGTGATGATTACTGGATACATAGAATGTGGGAAAATCGAGTTAGCACGCAGCTTTTTTGATGCAATGCCGGAGAGGAATAATGTTTCTTATATCACAATGATTTCTGCATATTCAAAGTATGGGAATGTAGAGACTGCCAAAGAGCTCTATGATCAAATGGGTGAGAAAAATCTCCTTCTTTATAATGCTATGATAGCATGCTTTGCTCAGAATAACAGGGCAAAAGAGGCATTGCAGCTCTTCGATGAAATGCTGAAGTCGAATGTTAATTTTCAGCCTGATAAAATGACGTTGGCTAGTGCTATTTCTGCTTGCTCTCAACTGGGAGATTCAAAATGTGGGGCTTGGATTGAATCATACATGAGAGAAGTGGGGATTGGAATGGATGATCATTTGGCCACCTCTTTCATTGACTTGTACGCAAAGTGTGGAAATATTGACAAAGCTTATGAGATGTTTAATGGCTTGCAGAAGAAGGATTTAGTTGCTTATACTGCAATGATTTTAGGATGTGGTATAAATGGTAGGGCAAAGGAAGCTATCAAGCTGTTTGAGGAGATGTTGGATGCTAGTATAATCCCGAACCTGGTTGCTTTTACAGGAATATTGACTGCTTATAGTCATGTTGGTTTGGTGGAAGAAGGATACCATTGTTTTATGTCCATGCAGAGACACGGGCTTGTCCCATTGCCGGATCATTATGCAATTGTGGTTGATCTTTTGGGTAGAGTCGGGCGATTGGAAGAGGCCCATGAGTTGATTAAGAGCATGCCAATGCAGCCTCATGCTGGAGTATGGGGTGCACTGCTTCTTGCTTGCAGCTTACATAACAATGTAGGACTTGCAGAGGTTGCTGCCAAGAATTGTTTTGAGCTAGAACCCGACAGTAGCGGTTATCATTCTCTTCTTGCTAATATTTATGCCTCTAATGGGAGGTGGGATGATGCTAAAAGATTGAGGAGAGCTATTGAAGAGAAGGGTCTTGTCAAGATACCAGGATATAGTTGGATGGACTGTGCCAAATCTTAGAAATAGCTGCTCTTGTTCGACAAGTTGGGAATCAGGGAATCAATTTTCTTGCTTCCTTGCCTACTTTGAGGTCATCATTTAGGAATTTTCATCATCTCAGATGAAAGTTATTTTTCCATCTGAAGCGGGGTCCCTAGGTAATGAATATTCTTCAAGCCATTTTTTTTTTCATTTTTTTTGTTGATGTGAAAGTCTTTTATTTGATGGGGATGCTTTGAAAGTGAATGACCTGAATGCTTGTTCCCTATTAAGAGGGTAAAGAACCAACTTCTTTACGAAGAAAGCTGATGCTATTTTCCCTCGCATTTCGGGAATGTGTGCAACGGGGATTCATGAATTTAGAATTGCTAAATATATTTGCATGTTGATAAAAATAGTATCTGTAGTGTCAGAGCATGTCACTAGTATTGTTGTGCATAGGGATGCAAACGAGCCGAGCCGAGCCGAACCTTGGCATTTTTTCTAGGCTCGAGCTCGAGCTCGAACCAAATAACTCGAGCTCGAGCTCGGCGAGCTGGAAATTTGAGGCTCGAGCTCGGCTCGAGCATAGGTTCGAGCTCGGCTCGGCTCGATTCGATAGGCTCGTTCGGCACAGCTTGTTCGGGTTCGAGCTCGAGCTCAAGCTCGAGAACCTATATATGTTTGAGCTCGGCTCGAGCTCGAGCTCGAGAACCTGTGATCTTTGCCCCTTTATCACACACTTATCAAATAAAAAAAAACACAAATTTTGCAAATACACACTGTTGCTAATCAAGTCCACAATCAATTGCAAGATGGGAGAAAATCAATTGCAAGAGAGCAGCAAATTCAAGTCCACAATCATACAGGCTACAGCCATACCGCGAGAGAGAGAGAGAGAGAGAGAGAACCTGTGCGGCGGAGAGACGAGGCGGAGGCGGCGACACGGAGGCGGAGGTGCAGCGGCGACACGGAGGCGGAGGTGCAGCGGCGACGCAGAGGCGGAGAGATGCGGCGACGCGGAGGCGGAGAGATGCGGCGAAGAGAAGAGGCGGAGGCGGAGAGACGCGGCGGAGGCAGAGAGACGGGCGGAGACGCAGAGGAGGAGAGGTGGAAGAAGAGACGAGAGAGAGAAAGAGAACAGAGAAGACTGAAGAGCAGAAGATGGTTTCGTACTTATTGGGTGGGTTTTTGAATTTTGACTCATATCTCAATTTTGACTTTTAATTTTTAACTTTATTTATAAAATTATATAATATATATATTATATAAAACAAATAAATATTAAAATATTACAGGCTCGCGAGCCAACGAACACAAATAATTGGGCTCGAGCTCGAATTAATCGAATTCGAGCTCGAACATGAGTCGAGCCGGCTCGTCAGGCTCGCGAGCCGGCTCGACTCGTTTACATCCCTAGTTGTGCATAATTCCAGACGCTTCTTTTTGATGTTTTAATATATCTAGACAATTAACTATAATGTTCTCACTATGTATTTGGTAATTTTGAGCACTGCTCATATCTCTGATATAAACTTAGGTGTTAGAAAATTAACGAGTTTGTTGCTAAACACGTTACCTGCGCTATTGCAATTAAGGAACAGTTTCTTAATTGTATTCTTTAGGGGAATTTTAAAACTTAAGTTTTGAATAGTTTTTGAAAGCATGATCGAGAAGATTAAATGGCCACCATTGTGGAGTCACTAAAGCGAGTATTGTGTACATTGTTTTCTTATTGGGCTCTAGCTGAGAGTAAACGTTTCCATGCGAGTATTTTATTTTTACCCCTGAGAAGGGTTACACTCAAGTTCTTAATATCTAACAAATAATCAAGTTCTGGAGTCTCCTATGATTAGTTGATTTTGTTGTCCTTACTATAACTTTCTCTTTTCTGTGGTCCAATGATTGTTGAAACTATTTGGTGCATTTTGGATACACATTATTGACGTGAGTAGTGATTTTGCAGATACATTGTTCAACCTTCGGATTGGCTTCTTTAAATTCCTTGATTATTTCTCAGCTGAAGAAAGAGAGCTCTGCATTTCTGGATCTGCCCGATGGTTTCTTGCAAATACAGTATATTAATCCTAAAGCGTAAGTACTTGTTTATGTGTTGTTTTTAACGAGCTCTGTATATTTGTTGTATAACACCTTAAACTTAGGCACTATTACACCTACAACCTGTGAGGTTTAGTGTAAATACACTTCAACTGTGAGATTTGTATAATTACATAAACCACCCCTATGGTCAATTCTTGCCTTACAGTTAGACCCCTACCCCCCGTGCGAGGTTTGCATAGTTACAAAAACCACTTCTACCATCAACTCTTCTCTTACAGGTATACCTTCTAAAAGTTCGCTGGCAGCAATGTGGTTTTGTAGTTATGCAAACTTCAGGGTGTATTACTGAACATCGGGGATTGTAGGTCTAATTTTAAAATTTTCCCTTAAAATTACGATTTTAGTATGTAACCACTGATGAGATTTGAATGTCCATTATCTAGTTATATCTATGAGTTTTGGCTTTCATTAGTTGTTAAAGTGTTGTTTGCTTTTGATGCAGATTCTGTACATTATTATGGATGATAAAACTCGCTATTAACTTTGGGATTTCCATTCCATAAGAAGTTGATCCACATCTGTGCCTCCATTTTCTTGTTAGATATGCATCCATGTCATAAATATTCAACATTGGCTGATGATGGACAAGAGCTAATTGAACATTTAAATGTGGACAAAAATGTTCCTAAGTATAATAGATCGCAGTTCCTAGGTGGGATGTGTTATTTCAAATTTTGCAAACATCACGACAGGTTGAGATTATGTTTGAATTCGTTATATTAAAAGCTTCTTTTTTTGTTATGATATTAAATTTTAGAAATATTTTTTGATCATTTTCGTGTTTTTGTTGTAAAGACATTTATATCATTTAAAATTTTCAGTTAATTCAGTTTAATAATTAGATTTTCTCTACTTTTTCGAAAGAAAATACTTTTCTTCAAATATTCAATATACTAAATATGAAAAAATCACCGATACAACTTATCAACTTGAAAAGCTTAAAGAAAGTTCTCTTTGGTCCCTGAAACTGATCTCATAAAACAAATTTATCAAATCTCTTAATCTAAGAGTCCAATGACAATTCCCTCCAAAGAAAATTTTCTGAATTTTTCTTAATAAGAAAATTGTTGGAATTGGATTTTATTATCTAAGAAGATTTTGATGGATCTCTTTTTTTTATTATTATAATGCGCATGCACACATATCACTATCAAGATTTAAACAATGTATTAATCTCTCCAGGCCTTTAAAGATGGGGTATATATTCATTAGGCCAAAGGCCACACGCATTTTGATTGATATCTTTACATGAAAGAGATTGTCCAAGTATTTCAAATCATTTTTCTTGTTTAATTTTATATATTACACACTTCTATCTATTATATATATATATATAATTCAAAAACTTGGAAACCATCCAAATAAGCACGATTTATACGCAGACTTGGATAGTTTATTGTATTTTATTGTGCCACGTATTGCTCATAATTATCTAAAAGAATTCAATACTTATCTAAAATCTAAGATAAGATATGTTATATTTTTAAAGGCAAATTATGTCTACACCCCTTGAAATATAATGTTACTATAAGTTAGTCTTTATTGTTTTAAAATTTACAGATACCTCCCGAGATTTAGAACTTTCTTATAAACAATAATACCTATTTTTTACAAAGTCTCTCTTATACCCCCCAAGATTTAGAACTTTCTTATAACAAAGTCTCTTAATCAATTTTTTACTACACCAATTTTCACAAAGTAATTTTACTTTATACCATCTAAACTGGCCATGCCATCTAAAATCCTATACCATCACTACTTTATTTTTTAAATTGATTTCATATATAATTTTACATATTTTACTTGTCAAGGCCATGCGAATCCATCTCAAAATCTCACAAAAAAAATATCAGTAATACAACTTGCAATTGTGTTCTATCCTAATGAATGATAATTTTGTTATGTTGATATATACCTCATGGGGTCATTTGTAATTTTTTAAACTATATGGACTAATTTGTAATTACACTATATCTCAATGTGTGTAGATGTAATTTGTCCTATTTTTAATTCAAATCAAATGATAAATTTTTTATTTGTTTATTTATATTGTCATATTTACAATATTTATCAATTATTTTAATTTTAAAGTATTAGAATTATCTATCAGTTATTTCTACGAAAACTTGAAAATAAAAAATTACACAACATAATTATGCCAAAATTTAATATTGAATTCAATATATACTATGACGACCCCGAAAACCCTTTATTATATTATTATTATTATTGTTGTTGTTGTTGTTGTTGTTGTGGTTAGTGGTTACATACATGCGTACATTATTAATTACAAAACGTACTAGTTATATTATATAACATAAGGGTACATCCAAAACGTACTAGTTACAAAAACCACTAACTATATATAGGTACGCAGCGGAAATCCTACGTCTTCCTTCCTAGTAAAATACTTAAAAAGGTTCCTCCTCTTCCTCGTCATAAAGGCTAGCTTCGGAAGTATCTAAGTCATTATGTAACATAGAATCAACATACGTTGAGTAGAAACATTTCTTTATGCGCATAAGGTGCTCGGGTGTCAAGTGCACATTAGTTACACATAGCACACACATAATTTCACATTTTCTACCTTTCGTCACCTGACAGTGACCCTTATAACTACACAGGCCGAAATAACAACCAGCACATTTCTCACGCCAGCCTTATCCTCCAATGGTCGTATCCTGGGAATACGCCTAGTATTGTCCTACGACCCTCTCTCTTGAGTAGATCCCTCCGTCTATCCAATGGGGGATTAGGAGATGGAAGGGTTGTGAACTCTCCCGGCTACTCAATAGTATGTCCCGGTTGAACACCCCCAGACCACTCCAGCACATCTGGGCCCATTCACACAATTCAAGTTTCACACATAGCACATAATATACGAAAGACATGTTTCCATGTTTGTATAAAGTTCAATATTTGTCACCAAAACGTATTTTGATAAAGCTAAACATATTTTGATAATAGCTTTGTTTACAAAATTAAATATCAATGTTTATCAAACTCACTTTAAAATAATAATATATTGCCATAAATTTAAATGTACTTTGACTCATGTAAATCACAATTACCTACAACAACTAACTTATAGACATAAGAATCACATATTCACAACTTTGCACATATGCTCACGTAATTAAAATAATAATCACATAATTATTCATATAATGATCACATAATGAACATAGAGATTTTACTACTAGAAAAATAATAAGATTAGAACTTCTCCTACACTACTTAGGAAATTAATGCAATATTCCTACCTTTTCCAAAAGTGATTTATGAAAGTAGGGAGAATATATAAAAAAAGGCTACTAAGGTAGGTATATATATTTATAGGTGGAGGGATAAGTATATATAAATATATATGGAGAAAGGATATATGTATATATGTAGGTGTTCAAAGATGTAAGAAGAAAGTGGGTTTTGAAAGGAGTTTGTAAATGTAAGAGTGTGTATATATATATGTAGAAAGGTTAATATGTCTATATATATGTTTAGAAAGAGGGGTAATTATATATATAGGTATATGGGAAGGTACAACAATGATAAAGTGCGATATATATTTTGGAAATGCAAGATTTT
The DNA here is from genome assembly GCA_026212405.1 of Petrea volubilis. Taxonomy (NCBI): domain Eukaryota; kingdom Viridiplantae; phylum Streptophyta; class Magnoliopsida; order Lamiales; family Verbenaceae; genus Petrea; species Petrea volubilis. The sequence goes on from CM047878.1 coordinate 15,414,232, forward strand.
GTGGGTGTGTGGGTTGTAGGCGGGATTTAGTGTGTGTTTTTGTGTGTGATGAAAACTACCTAGTATATATATATATATATGTGTGTGCGTGTGCATGTGGACATGTGTGTGCATATGTAGATATATATACCACCAAGTATATATATATGGATATGTGTGTGTATATGTAGATATATATAACCAAGTATATATATGTGGCCATGTGTGTGTATAGGTAGATATACATATCACCAAGTATATATATGTGGACATGTGTGTGTATATGTAGATGTATAATTTACCACTAGTATATATATGTGGATGTGTGTGTGTGTGTGTGTGTGTATGTAGATATATAATTTACCGCAAATATATATATATATATGGATGTGTGTGTGTATATGTAGATATAGAAATTACCACTAATATATGTATGGATGTGTGTGTGTATATGTAGCTAGACAATTTACCACTAGTATATATATGGATGTGAGTGTGTATATGTAGATATATAATTTACCACTAATATATGTATTAGATGAGATATTTTTGCAAAACAATTATAAAATATACTAAAAATCTAGACTTTATATTTATGATTTAATTAATCCTAAAATTAGGTTTATAAATAATTAAAATTCGAAAATGATACATATAAAATCAGAAAATATATTTTTGTATTTATAAAATTCGAATATTGTATAATTTATGGAGAAAATTCTAAAATAAACAAATACAAGCCTAAAATGTGTATTTAAATAAAATTTCCAAAAATAATAATCACAATTCAAAATTAATACTATAAGGTCTAAGTTATAAAATAAAATTAAAATAATAATTTTACTCATAATAAAATTCGGAAATCATAATAAAATTTTCTAGAATTAATATTTTGCATTTTTCAAGTGATAAGAAAACAAATGATGGAATACTTGCACATTTATTCGCAAATCACATATGTTCACATGATAATTGTCACATAACGGAAATAAATTCTAAGTAAAATATTAATAATAACAATAGAAGTTACCGGGTCGTCGCATCCTCCTCCCCTTAAAAAAATTTCGTCCTCAAAATTCACCTTTTGTTTTTTTTTTTTTTTAAAAATACAATTGAGGGGACTTTTTTTTTTTTTGTAATCAAAACAAATTGCTCGTGTACCAAAAACTATTTTCTTTTCAAAAATCGATTTTCAAAAATTTTCAAAAATACACTTCAAAGTTTAACGAAGATTGCACATACCAGTATCGACTGCCAGGCGTTAGGATTCTAGAGGTAGCTCCTGTGGGTTCAAGAGGTGTCTTCCGTACACGTAGCACTTTGCCCCGCAGGCTCAAAAGCATTCAAGAGATAGCACTTGGCCTCATGGGCTCAAGACTTTCAAGACATATAGTACTTGACCCGTGGGCTCAAGACGTAATATTTGCTCTACAGACTCAAGAGGTAGCTCCCGTGTGTAGAGCACTTTGCCCCACAAAGCACTTAGCTCCCGATTTTCCGGCTGGCAACCTGCTCTGATACCATTTGTAACGACCCCAATATTCCTTTATATTTTATTAAACATGAATAGTAATGTTTTACATAAAACATATACAAAATACATGAGTTACAATTTTTCACGAAATACAAAAGTAATTTTATTAAGTAAAATGCTTCAAAACACCCATTGTTTCCACTGCGCCCCTCAAATGCCACTGCTCATTTCTGTCTAAAAAGTGTTTGAAAAGAGAAGTCAACGCGACGGTTGAGTAGAAATTTCACTTAATCACATAAGGTGAGCGTGTGTGATATGTGCACATAGTCACATAATATTTAGCATAATAACATGATAGCAAAATGTAAAACTAGAACTAGAACTAACTTATGCAATTAAGGAAACTCCTACCTTTTTCCAAAAGTGATTTACAAAAGTAGGGAGAATATATAAAAGGCTACTAATGTGTATATATATATTTGTAAGTGGAGAGATAGGTATGTATATATGTAGTTTTCAAAGATGTAAGAAGAAAGTGGGATTTTGTAAGGATTTGTAAATGTAAGAGGGTATATAAAGGGCTATATGGAAGGCTCATGGGTATATATGGATGAAAATAGAAGGGTTTGCATATGTATATATATGGGTGGAAGATAGACTATAACTAGGAAGTGTTTTGTGTGTTAAAAGTAGAGTAAAAGTGGGGGTGTGTTTTTAGGCGGGATTTAAGTGATGAAAATGGGATTGGAGTTGTAGTCTATTTATAGAGGAGAAAAGATGAAATAACTAATATTATAACAAAATAAATATATAAACCATACATTCTATATGGATATTTATATATACACATCTCTATACTAATAACCTAGTATATATGTATGTTTATGTATGTGGGCATATAGGTGTATATGTAGATACATATTTCACCAAGTATATATATGTGGATATGTGTGTGTATATGTAGATATACATATCACCCAGTATATATATATATGGATATGTGTGTGTATATGTAGATGTATAATTTACCACTAGTATATATATGTGGATGTGTGTGTGTGTATGTAGACATATAACTCACCACTAATATATGTATGGATGTGTGTGTGTATATGTAGATGTACAATTTACCACTAATATATGTATGGATATATGTGTGTATATGTAGATATATAATTTACCACTAATATATGTATTAGAGGAGATATTATTGCAAAACAATTATAAAATATACTAAAAATCTAGACTTTATATTTATTATTTAATTAAAATCCAAAAATTAGGTTTATAAATAATTAAAATTCAAAAATGAAACATATAAAATCAGAAAATATATTGTTGTCTTTTTAAAATTCGAAAATTGTATAGTTTATTTAGAAAATTCGAAAATAAAATAAATACAAGCCTAAAATATGTATTTAAATAAAGTTTCCAAAACTAATAATCACAATTCAAAATTAATACTATAAGGTCTAAGTTATAAAGTAATATTAAAATAATAATTTTAATCATAATAAAATTCGAAAATCATAATAAAATTTTGAAGAATTATTATTTTGCATTTTTCAAGTGCTAAGAAAACAAATGATGGAATACTCGCATTTTATAAAATACATAGTGTAATGCACATTTATTCACAAATCACATATGTTCACACGATAATTGTCACATAATGGAAATAAATCATAAGTAAAATATTAATAATAAAAATAGAAGTTACCGGGTCGTCGCATCCCGGTAAAATCCTTATTTAAATATTTTATATTATAAATTGGGTGTCCATTATTTTGAAGAATAATTTTCTTTTAGAACTATTTTGTGAAGTATTGTTTTGTAGAAATTATTTGGGAACAAATGCGCATTTACTACATAAATTGTTAGAAAATATTATAAATTCCAAATATTCTTAAAATTTTATGCATTTAATCTTTCTAAACTCCCAGAATTTATTTAATAAATAATTTTCAAATTTTACCTATTTTCTGAGAATTTTAGTAATTTTCGAAAAATATTGTCTTTAAGTTCTTAATTTGAAATCTAATTTTTAAAATGCTTCATTATTATCAAAGAATGAAAATAATAATATAAATAAATATTTTAGATTTTATTTGACTTATAAAAAAATTAAATTTCGAATTTTTAGAATTTTATTTCTATTTTTGGGCAATTTTCGAAAAAATGGGCAAAACAAGGGGTATTTTGGTCTTTTTACTTCTCCAACCCCAAATTTCGGTTTTGCTGAGAAATAAGCAATAAAATACTTAATAAATTAGATTTTTCAGATTTTATAGGTTTTTGTTTGATTTTGGTTGATTTTATTCTATATTTTATCAAAATATCTATACTAATACACTCTTGCACCCTTATATACATATATAAATATATATTAGTGGTGATATACATAGTTACATATACACACACACACATACCCACATACATATACATGGCGGTTAGTATAGTGAGGTGTAGGTATATACAACCATGTATAAATGTATGGAGGATGTAATTTGATGATTTTAATATTTTGCTATTTGTGTCTAATACTTGGAAGATCATTACACAAGACCATACACACCCACAATCCTCATTTTTCAGCCATTTTCCAGCCCAAAACCGTGCCCCTTGCTGCCACCCTCACTCCCTCTCTCATTTTTCCTCCAAACACTTCACTCTCTCCAAACCAATATAATACTTTGAGGAAACTAAGGTAGGAACACTTCTTTATGCCTTAAGTAGAGGTTTTCTTCTTCTTTCTTGAGAAGAATAGGCAAGCTTCCATACTTTTGTGCCCAAGCAATGTAAAAGATCAAGCTTGAATGGCCTAGAGTGAGAGCTTTTGCCAAACATGCCTCCAAGTTGAGGGGTTTAGTTATTTTGCCATCTTCTTGTTATTTTAAAGCTTTGTGGTTAACTTTTCATATTTTAACTCTTGTTGGGGGGAAGTTGAAGGATGGATAGACTTGTGAGCATGATTTTGAAGGCATTATGTGATTAATATACTTATTTGGAGTACTATATGCCTACTATGCTTTCTTGCAAAACTATGTGATTATTGTGCCCTTTTGCAATAATATGGAATTCTTATGCTTTATTTGAGCTATTATGTGAGTTCTATGCTTTATATGAAGTAGTATGAGACCATGATGCTTTATTTGAGTTAGTAGGAGAATATCCTAGGTTGTTCTTGAAAGTCTTAGTAAAGAAAGCTCCACATATATATTATTTGATAAATAGAATTTTTATTATACTTTATCCTATAGATTTATGCCTACTTTAGGCCTTTACATATATATATATATATATATATATATATATACCTATTCAAGGTTTTAGTAAGTGATTAGATGATTATGGAAATATATATCTATGTACGTATATATTTATAAATATTTAAAGGGTTATTATATATTCATTTAACTAATTCATTATATAGTAATTATATATTATATATATATATATTTATTTATTTACGTATATGTATATATATACTTATTATAGACTACTTATATACTTATTAAGACTACTTTTATATATAGATATATATATATATATGTTATGTATATGTATATATATACTTATATTAATTTTATTAGTTTTATATGTATATGTAGATAATTTTTATCATATCTATATATATACTTATCTATATTTTATATAGGTATATATGTATCATATTTATATATTTTATATATTTATACTAGTTATATTTTAATCTTTATATTTTTATATTTATACTAGTTATATTTATATTTTATCTATTTACATATTTTGCTACTAGCTATTTACATATTTAACATTTCTAAGTAAGTAGGCTTAATAAGCAAACATTACGCTTTCATTTTTAAGTGTGGAGCTTAATTTACTAAACTATAACATAAATTTCCAAACTTCCAAAGATTATGTGCTTATGTGAATAAATTGCAATTGTGTGAATGGGCCCATATATGTTGGAGTGGTCTGGGGGTGTTCAACCGGGACATACTATTGAGTAACCGGGAGAGTTCACAACCCTTCCATCTCCTAATCCCCCCTTGGATAGACGGAGGGATCTACTCAAGAGAGATGGTCGTAGGACAATACTAGGCGAATGCCCGAGATACGACCATTGGAGGATAAGGCTGGCGGGAGAAATGTGCTGGTTGTTATTTCGGCTCGGGTAGTTATAAGAGTCACTGACAGGTGACGAAAGGTAGAAAATGTGAAATTATGTGTGTGCTATGTGTAACTAACGTGCACTTGACACTCGAGCACCTTATGTGCATAAAGAAATATTTTTATTCAACATATGTTGATTCCAGGTTACATAATGATTTAGATGCTTCCGAAGCTAGCCTTTATGACGAGGAGGAGGAGGAACCTTTTGAAGTATTTTACTAGGAAGGAAGACGTAGGATTTTCGCTGTGTACCTATATATACCCGGTAACTTCTATTGTTATTTATTTAGGATTTATTTCTATTATGTGATAATTATTGTGTGAATATATGTGATTTGTGAATAATTCTGCATTACCCTACATGCATTTTATAAAATGTGAGTATTCCATCATTTGTTTTCTTTACACTTGAAAAATACAAAATATTAATTCCTGAAAATTTTATTATGATTTCCAAATTTTATTATGTGTAAAATTATTATTTTATAACTTAGAGCTTATAGTATTAATTTTGAATTGTTATTATTATTTTTGGAAATTTTATTTAAATACATATTTTAGGCATGTATTTATTTTATTTTCAAATTTTCTCAATAAATTATACAATATTCGAATTTTATAAATACAAAAATATATTTTCTGATTTTATATGTATCATTTTCGAATTTTAATTATTTATATACCTAATTTTCGGATTTTAATTAAACGATAAATATAAAGTGTAGATTTTTAGTATATTTTATAATTGTTTTGCAAAAATATCTCCTCTAATACATATATTAGTGGTAAATTATATATCTACATACACACACTCACATCCATATATATATTAGTGGTAAATTGTCTATCAACACATACACACACACATCCATACATATATTACTGGTAATTTCTATATCTACATATACACACACGCATCCATATATATGTTTGTCGTAATTTATATATCTACATACACACACACACATCCACATATATATACTAGTGGTAAATTAGACATCTACATACACACACACATGTCCACATATATATACTTGGTGATATGTATATCTACCTATACACACACATGCCCACATATATATACTTGGTAATATATATATCTACCTATACACACACATGCCCCCATATATATACTTTGTAATATATATATCTACATATACACACATATGTCCAAATACACACATATATATATATACACACACTAGGTAGTTTTCATCACACACAAACACACACTAAATCCCGCCTACAACCCACACACCCACAAAATCTTGCATTTCCAAAATATATATCACACTTTATCATTGTTATACCTTCCCATATACCTATATATATAATTACCCCTCCTTCTAAACATATATATTGATGAGTCAAGTGCCATTTCACCATGCCACGTAACCACAATCTCCCAAGAGTCACAAATCCGCTAAGTATGAAATAGCCGCCCTCGAAACTGTCAAGGCCCTCGAAAGGGCACTCTCACGCCAGCCTCGTTCCCTTGAGAAAGCCCACAACGCAACAGGTTAGCAAGGGTGCCCTCGAATGGAGAGATTGCCCTCGATGGCGCTCCTATCGAGGGCCAAATCCCAGACTTAACCGTTGCAAATTTAGGGAATTATGACGGGACGAATACAGCTGGAGATTGTTGACAGGCGCAATCCGCTGCCACCTACTACATCACGTTGGCACATGGGTCCATCCCATCAGACGTGGGCGCATTAAATGCCAAGTCATAAATACAATCCTTGGTCATAAATGCCCAAGATATCCATTTAATGCCGGGTATGACCCCTCATTAATGATGAGTGAGGGTAGCCGCCAAAAGACTGGAAAAAGGGGGACAAAAGACACTTATTATAACAGCTACAGGGCTGAGGGTGACCGGATCCCACCAACCACGTCACATCAGGCTCCTCACTCTCATATAAAAGCTCCATACGGCTCTCCACTCAAGGGGTAAGACATTCATTCGCCTTGCTAACCAAGATAATATCGCTACTGTTCATCTTCTTCTTCTTGAACCTACCACTAACTTGAGCGTCGGAGAGCCTACGCCGGGGCAAAACCGGCTAGTCTCACGTGCGCTCCTCCCTCTTTAGCAGGTGGGCCACCAGCAAACACTATTACGGAAGTGCGCAGTATTCGGACACGTGGACCAACCAAATCCGGACCGCATCATATATAGACATATTAACATTTCTACATATAAATATATACACACTCTTACATTTACAAACTCCTTTCAAAACCCACTTTCTTCTTACATCTTTGAACACCTACATATATACATATATCCTTTCTCCATATATACATATATCCTTTCTCCATATATATTTATATATACTTATCCCTCCACCTATAAATATATATACCTACCTTAGTAGCCTTTTTTATATATTTCTCCCTACTTTCATAAATCACTTTTGGGAAAGGTAGGAATATTGCATTAATTTCCTAAGTAGGGTAGGAGAAGTTCTAATCTTATTATTTTTCTAGTAGTAAAATCTCTCTATGTTCATTATGTGATCATTATATGAATAATTATGTGATTATTATTTTAATTACGTGAGCATATATGCAAAGTTGTGAATATGTGATTCTTATGTCTATAAGTTAGTTGTTGTAGGTGATTGTGATTTACATGAGTAAAAGTACATTTAAATTTATGGTAATATATTATTATTTTAAAGTGAGTTTTATAAACATTGATATTTAATTTTGTAAACAAAGCTATTATCAAAATATGTTTAGCTTTATCAAAATACGTTTTGGTGACAAATATTGAACTTTATACAAACATGGAAACATGTCTTTCGTAAATTATGTGCTATGTATGAAACTTGAATTGTGTGAATGGGCCCAGATTTGCTGGAGTGGTCTGGGGTGTGTTCTACCGGGACATACTATTGAGTAGCCGGGAGAGTTCACAACCCTTCCATATCCTAATCCCCCCTTGGATAGACGGAGGGATCTACTCAAAAGAGAGGGTCGTAGGACAATACTAAGGCGTATGCCTGGGATACGACCATTGGAGGATAAGGCTGGCGGGAGAAATGTGCTGGTTGTTATTTCGGCCCTGGTAGTTATAAGGGTCACTGTCAGATGACAAAAGGTAGAAAGTGTGAAATATGTGTTATGCGTGTAACTAATGTGCAAATAACACACACAAGCACTTTAGGTAATTATGTGATATTTCTACTCAACCATCGCGTTGACTCCTCTTTTCCAACACTTTTTAGACAGAAATGAGTGGAGGCATTTGAGGGGCTTAGTGGAAACCATGGATGTTTGGAAACATTTTACTTAATAAAGTTATTTTTGTATTTTGTGAAAATTGTAACTCTTTTATTTTGTATATGTTTTATGTAAAAATTACTATTTATATTTAATAAAATATAAAGGAATATCGGGGTCATACAAATGGTATCAGAGCAGGTTGCCAGCCGAAAAATCGGGAGCTAAGTGCTCTGCACACGGGAGCCACCTCTTGAGCCTGTAGAGCAAATGTTACGTCTTGAGCCCACGAGGCCAAGTGCGATGTATTGAAAGTCTTGAGCCCACGAGGCCAAGTACTCTATGTGTTGAAAGTCTTGAGCCCATGAGGCCAAGTACTATGTCTTGAATGTTTTGAGCGTGGGGGGCAAAGTGCTACGTGTGCGGAAGACGCCTCTTGAACCCATAGGAGCCACCTCTAGAATCTCAACGTCTGGCAGTCGATACTGGTATGTGCAATCTTCGTTAAACTTTGAAGTGTATTTTTGAAAATTTTTGAAAATCAATTTTCGAAAAAAAAAAAATGGTCTTTGGTACATGGAAAATTTGTTTTGAAAAAAAAAAAAAGTCCCCTCAATTGTGTTTTAAAAAAAAAAACAAAAAGGTAAATTTCGAGGCCGAAATTTTTCTAAGGGGAGAAGGATGCGACGACCCGGTAACTTCTCTTTTTATTATTAATATTTTACTTAGGATTTATTTCCATTATGTGACAATTATCGTGTGAACATATGTGATTTGTGAATAAATGTGCATTACACTATGTATTTTATAAAATGCGAGTATTCCATCATTTGTTTTCTTAGCACTTGAAAAATGCAAAATAATAATTCTTGAAAATTTTATTATGATTTTCGAATTTTATTATGATTAAAATTATTATTTTAATATTACTTTATAACTTAGACCTTATAGTATTAATTTTGAATTGTGATTATTAGTTTTGGAAACTTTATTTAAATACATATTTTAGGCTTGTATTTATTTTATTTTCGAATTTTCTAAATAAACTATACAATTTTTGAATTTTAAAAAGACAACAATATATTTTCTGATTTTATATGTTTCATTTTCGAATTTTAATTATTTATAAACCAAATTTTTGGATTTTAATTAAATAATAAATATAAAGTCTAGATTTTTAGTATATTTTATAATTGTTTTGCAAGAATATCTCCTCTAATACATATATTAGTGGTAAATTATATATCTACATATACACATATATATCCATACATATATTAGTGGTAAATTGTACATCTACATATACACACACACATCCATACATATATTAGTGGTGAGTTATATGTCTACATACACATACACACATCCACATATATATACTAGTGGTAAATTATACATCTACATATACACACACATATCCATATATATATACTGGGTGATATGTATATCTACATATACACACACATATCCACATATATATACTTGGTGAAATATGTATCTACATATACACCTATATGCCCACATACATAAACATACATATATACTAGGTTATTAGTATAGAGATGTGTATATATAAATATCCATATAGAATGTATGGTTTATATATTTATTTTGTTATAATATTAGTTATTTCATCTTTTCTCCTCTATAAATAGACTACAACTCCAATCCTATTTTCATCACTCAAATCCCGCCTAAAAACACACCCCCACTTTTACTCTACTTTTAACACACAAAACACTTCCTAGTTATAGTCTATCTTCCACCCATATATATATACATATGCAAACCCTTCTATTTTCATCCATATATACCCATGAGCCTTCCATATAGCCCTTTATATACCCTCTTACATTTACAAATCCTTACAAAACCCCACTTTCTTCTTACATCTTTGAAAACTACATATATACATACCTATCTCTCCACTTACAAATATATATACACACATTAGTAGCCTTTTATATATTCTCCCTACTTTTGTAAATCACTTTTGGAAAAAGGTAGGAGTTTCCTTAATTGTATAAGTTAGTTCTAGTTCTAGTTTTACATTTTGCTATCATGTTATTATGCTAAATATTATGTGACTATGTGCACATATCACACACGCTCACCTTATGTGATTAAGTGAAATTTCTACTCAACCGTCGCGTTGACTCCTCTTTTCAAACACTTTTTAGACAGAAATGAGCAGTGGCATTTTAGGGGCGCAGTGGAAACAATGGGTGTTTTGAAGCATTTTACTTAATAAAATTACTTTTGTATTTCGTGAAAAATTGTAACTCATGTATTTTGTATATGTTTTATGTAAAACATTACTATTCATGTTTAATAAAATATAAAGGAATATTGGGGTCGTTACATATACCATGTTATTGATTGAACTTTGGGATATACTAATTTTCAATTACTTTTTTGTATAGTCATTTTAAGAATTTATATTCTCCCAAAGAGAGTAATTAATTTATGTTTTTTTCATCTCATAGAATTGAATATAATACATAAATAAATAAAAAAAAGTACCATTTCCCGTGCCTTGACACAGGTTAAATTCTTGTTATTTTCAATATTTTTAAAAAGATTATTCTTAGAATAATATTTCAAATTTAATAAACTTGAAAAATAATTTGTAGTCCCAACAGATTTTCATATCTGATTTTGGAAGACCTGTGGTTGGGCCTGGACCTATATAGTGTCTTCGGCCCGAAGTAAATACACACCCCCAGCGCATCCCCAAGACTATAACTAAACTGGAAGACACAAGATAGTTTGGAGAAAAAATAAAAGCTATAAGAACAAGAAACAAGAAAGGGGTTTTGCAGGAAGCTTCTCTGCTATTGAAGCTCTGAACCATTACTCTGCTCCGCCATGAGACATTTCTTGGTGTGTGTTTTCATATCGGTGACTTTTGTTTTACACATTATAATTTGCTCGATCAAAGAATTCAAAAATATTCGGCGGTGTCTGCAAAGTGTTTGATGAATTTCCTGGGAGAATCTTGTATTATTTGCGGTGTTTTACATTCCTTTTTTTTTTTCTGTGTGTTTGCAGAGAAAGTTTGCAAACAAAACCTCTCTCATACGTGCAGTGGCTCTTGCTACAGCTGGGTCAGGGATATATTTCGCTCCTTCTTCAGATTATAGTAAAGACTCCTTTCCTTTGGTGGAAATGTTTAATGTTTTCTCTATAATGTTTTATTTTTGAAATCTTGAAGCTATGTTTGAGTTCATTGCCGAAGAGAGTAGCATTCTATAAATGCTAATTGTGTAATTACATTTTACTTATAATAATTGTTTGTCTGTGCATTTTTTTTTTCTTTCTTTTATCGTAGATGCCTCAGTAGTCGTTTCAATTCCTTCTGCCTTTCGGGATTCCCTAATGTGGCCGTGGAGAACAGCAGAAGGGGCAAACCCTCGTTCTGCATTTATTCATTCAAACAATTCACAGTATGGTATATTGGATTTTTAAGCTTTCTTTTTCCCCTTTTTTTAAGTGATATTGGTGTTTTGCTTATGTACCCAACTTCCCTCCTTAATCAATACATATCACATAATTGTAGGTGATCTTCCACTACCCTTTTCTAGAGCTGATGCTGTTCCAGATCCTGGCTTAAGCAAAGGAGCTGCAAAGAATGCTGGAGATAGTAACAAACATTCTTGCAACTGCCTTGGCCGCGATACTATTGCGAATGCAGCTGCTAAGATTGGTCCTGCTGTTGTCAATTTGTCAGTGCCACAAGGTCTGTTTTCCTTTTCACCTTTATGATTTTTTCAATTAACAGAGAGAATAATATCGTTAGGTACTCTGTACCTCAATCTTGATGTCTTCTGTAGGTTTTCATGGCATGACTGTGGGTAAAAGCATCGGGTCAGGAACTATAATAGATGAGGATGGTACAATCTTGACTTGTGCTCATGTTGTGGTAGATTTTCAAGGCCTGAGGTCTTCATCTAAGGGAAAGGTCAGAAGTTTTCCATGAATCCTCTCAATTTACTTTGTTTTTTATTGGTATGGATGTTGGACCCTGAATGAATTTAATGGAAGTATGCCTGTCCTGTAAATTTTGGGTTTCAACTAAATTTATCTTAGCCATATGGAGTATTGATCTATTGTTTTTGCTCTCATGATAAAGATGCTCTAACCTCCTTAGAATTCTGACTTATGCTAGTATTAACATCTTGTGTGCAATGCATGAATGCCTGCCTTTTGTGAACTATAGAAATGGTAACAGTTGTCCGTGCAGTATCTGCTGTTAAAAACTTTTTACCTGGTAAACTAATCAACTTACGGGATATTATCATTTTTGGTCTCTTAAGTTGGGCACTTTTCAATTTTGGTTCCATTCAATTGGATTGTACAACATTTAGTCCCATATCTTAGGATAAGTATCAATTTTAGTCCTCTAAACCCTTCCATCAATTTTTTAATGGCGATTGTCACATGAGAACCATGTGGCCGTTATTTCTAGCATTTTTGCGTGAAACAAATTACACCAACCCCCTTGGTGGTTTTCACACCTTACATTTGCGCCCCTACATCCATAGAATTGTTTCAGATAGCTTGACAACAATTGATCCATAATTCTACATGATTACACCTAAAATATTTAACATTCATTAATCAAATAAAGAGGTCATTAAAAAAAAATCAAGATTTTTAGATGAAAACTCTTGTAAAACTCTTCTCTAGAAATAGTGCCACTTCTCTTCTGGTGTTGCTCGCAAAATTGCTACACTCCACAATTGCATAGTAAATCTTGTGTGAAGAAATACTTGGTATTCATTGAAAATCTCTCCGCCTCTGTCTCTCTCTCTCTCTCGCACACACACACACACACTCTTTTCTTCTTTTTTTCCTTTGTTTTTTTGGACTAAAAGTCTAATAAAAGTTGCATATGGAGCAAGCCCACAAATATCAGAACGATTTTTGTCATAATTCTTTGAAAAAAATAAAAATCAAGATTCTTACAACTTAGGAAAAATAGAGTAGAAGAAATGTATATTGGGTTAGGAATAAAAAGGGTTGAGGATGAGAATAAACAACAGAATGTGGAGCATGCATTGCGTGGATGGTGGAATTCGAGTCGAGATGTCGACCCCTTTATACCCTTTGAATTTGGATTTACTATCTGCTTCAAACCAAAAAAATGTTGTAATGGTGATGAAATAAGAGAAGATTTGTGATGAGTCCATATTTTGATTAATGAATGTTAAAAATTTTAGGTATTCTTATGTAGAATTATGAATCAATTGTTGTCAAGTTATGTGAAAGAATTCTATGGATGTGGGTGGCAAGTGTAAGATTTGAAAACTTCCAAGCGGGGTTGGTGTAAATTTTTTCACTCAAAATGCTGGAGATAACGGCCACATGACATTTTCTGTTAAAAAATGGATGGAAGGGGGTTGCGGGACTTAAACTTTTTCTAAGAAATGGAACTAAATGTGATACAATTCAATCGAATGGGACCAAAACTGAAAGTGCCAAACTTATGGGACCAAAAATGATAACATTCCTCAACTTACAAAGCCTTTCCAGTCCGAATTGCCAATTTTGTGAAATACTTTTGTGTGACACCAGTATGTGGTTCATTGCTCCCGTATCAACAATCTTTGAGCTTGTTAAAGTAAATTTTTGTTTTGAGTTTCAATTTATGTGGGATACTGTGCATAATGCACAACTGATCATTGGGACAGGTTGAAGTGACTTTGCAAGATGGTCGGTCATTTGAGGGAACAGTGGTAAATGCTGATTTACACTCTGATATTGCGATTGTGAAGATCAAATCTAAAACTCCGCTTCCAACAGCAAAGCTTGGGAGTTCGAGTAAGCTTCGCCCTGGAGATTGGGTGGTGGCTATGGGCTGCCCCCTTACCCTTCAGAATACTATTACAGCAGGTATTGTAAGGTAAATTACTGTTTCCATCTGTTTTATGTATGCAATGCTCATAGATGCATGTTAGACTGTATCTAGAGCTATGAGCTACTCCTAAGTATAGTTTTGAAACGTGTAATCTCTGATGCTTTTGTTGTTCGCCTGCTGCATCTAGTTGTGTTGATCGTAAAAGCAGTGATTTGGGTCTTGGAGGCATGCAAAGGGAGTATTTGCAAACTGATTGTGCTATAAACCAGGTAACTTTCCCTCTTTTCCTTCACACTGGCTTTTCTATTGTTTTTGCACTATTCATCTGCAACCTTTTTTCCTTTTCCGCGGGGGGGTGGGGTTGTTGGGTCAGATCATGCCAAGGGAGCCCCCCCCCCCCCACCCCACTCCGTCTGAATCACGAATATGTTTGAACTTTGAAGGCATGTTATCTTTTGCAGTGACTTGAAATAACTTAGCATTCTTAGCTTGACCACAAGTTTTAGGATATCTGTTCCTTTGTTCCTATATCTACACACACAAAATGCACATACTTATCCACACCCGTGCATTGGTACATGCATTTTTGCCCACAATCTCTCCTGTATGTATATGTGTATGTGCATTTTGCTTCTTCTTTTGGAGTTGGGTGGGGGGTCATGGGAAAGCAGTTTTATATTGATGCTTGGGGTTAATATCTTTTATTGCCTGGTGGAACATGTATAAGTGAAAAGCATTTCTGGAAAGGCATGTGTTTCTCGTTCTCTATACGTGTTCTTGTCTTATTCTTGTCATCCAGTTTCAAGGTACAAATGATAACATTTGCTGCAAATCGGCCATCCGAATGATGTTCTTTCTTTAAACCTTTATGATGCCCACTCCCCATTGAACCAGCAGAAGGATCTGCTTTCTCTTCTTCTCATTTTTCCCTCCTTCGTTTTTCTCTTTTATCTTCATCTTCTGCCAAAGCTGAAGTTATTATGTATCATCGTTTACAGTATCTTCTTTGTTCTTGTACTGGGTGCAGGGTAATTCTGGCGGACCTCTTGTGAATGTTGATGGAGAAGTTATAGGTGTCAATATCATGAAAGTCTTGGGGGCTGATGGTTTAAATTTTGCTGTGCCAATTGACTCTGTCACAAAAATAGTAGAGCACTTCAAAAGGAGTGGGTATGCTGTTCTTTTACTCCCTGTTGGAAACTCTCTCTCTGTCTCTGTCTCTGTCTCCACACACACACACAGAGGGACATGTGTTGGCCCACACCTATACAAACAAGTATGCATGAAAAATTATGCACTGCTTTTAGTGCTAATATCTAATATTTTCTTGGATTCATCTAAAGTGTTCTTTCAAATGTGCCAAGTTGGTTTTTGCTTATGTTTTTTGAAGTTGTTTTTTCTTTTTCTTTTTCTTTTTTTTTAACTGTTATTGGAAATTAGGTGCTCACCGTTTCTACGCTTAACCTCAATCTGAATGGTGGCTGGAAGATTTTGTGACCAATGAAGTAGTTGTGTTATATCACTGCAGACCCCGCATATTTTAGTGTAACAATTTGATGCTTCAACTTTTTGATGTTATACCGAATATGACTTTTCCGACCAAATTCACATATCTTGAAAAGGTATATTTGTGTCAAACTTCCCTATGATTTTAGATTTTGGCATCTACATCTACTAAAAAATTGGAAGTTTGGCAAATAGCTTCTTCCTAGCACTATTTGATAAAAATCCCAACAGAATTTATTGAAAGGCCAACATATCTTCATCCTTATGAAGACAAAAGCCACAAGTTATTATATAGATTAACAGTAGTAATCTTTCATAATGATTCTTCGGAGAAAAAAAAAAGAAAAGAAAAGAAGAAAAAGAAAAGTAAAGGATCAAAATTAAATTTATAAGTCCTATATACTGAAATAAAAAGTATAAGGTACAAATTTTCTGTGTAAAATAAATGCTTAACTTTGAAAACTAGGGACATGTAAAATGCAAAATTTGAAAATATTTGGGACTAAAGTTTAAACTTTGCTGTATTGCTTAATATTTCAGAGGATATACATTGTAATATATGTAGATAAAATAATAAATTTGAATATAACAGCGATTTGTTTTTCTAGAAATTATACTAGTACTGTTTCTTCTATTAAAATTGGAGTTTGTTACTGAATTTAAGTCTCTCGTGTAAATAAGAAACTAAACTTAGTTCTCTTGTATAGAAGTAATTAAATTTAAGTCTCACTTTGTTTAGAATTATTCTTTTCGGAAATTTGTGAAGCATAGATAAAAATTGATTTCCTTCATTTTTCTTTCTCCAAAAAAGAGAATGAAGTTTAAAAACTCTTGCACCTTGTTCCATAAATATTTAGATGGGTGCATTTGATCGTACGATAATATCTATAATCTATAACGAAATAGCACTATGGGGGAAATATTTGTTAAGAAGTCCTAAGATTGTGCTAAAAGCTAAAACCTTGAGGGAGGTGCATGTAAACTTTCCTTCTTTCCATGGATGAATTTGGTTGGAAATGCCATTTCTGATGCAAATTAAGGAGTTTAAGTGTCGAAATGCTGCAGTAGAAGTTACAGTTAAACTGGTACAAAACTAGTTTGGGGATAAAAAGGAAATTTACCTCCTAAATGGTGCTATGAACGTGCCACTGACCCAATTCTTTGTTTATATAGTGCTTGAAAAATTGAAGTGATTTGCCTGCTTTATTTAGCAGCAAGTTGCTCCATTATTTTCATCGGATTGACATCTTTGTGAGGAATCATTCCTTTCTCAACTCCAATATTATTAGAGGCTTTGATATTGAATTAGCTGCTTCCTTGACCCTGCATCAGTCTAATCTTCATAAAACCTTGTCTATTCTACCTTACTATAAAATTTTATCCCTATTTAATACTACATCTCTGATGTATGATTGATATGCCTTTGATCATGGAAATGATGATTCCAATTATAGCACATTGGTGATTACCATTGAGATTGAAACATTGAACTGGACCACTAAAATTATTCATTTTAAACTAATATCTAAAGGAAATAATTAGTAGGTAAGTCTGGGAATATTGCAACTTTAATATGCACTAGTTATTAGAAAAACTTAGCGAGAATCTCGAAAAATAAACTCACTAGAAACCTACATGCATGGCATTTGAAAAGTTAAATCAAACAAAACTAAGAAAAGTACTAAATAATTAATTAAACAATTCAATTAATTGAATTTACATATTGTATAATCCTAGAAATCAGAAAAATGTACCAACTTGAAATAAGACGTTTACCGTGAAAATGTTCTTCCGCAAACTTTCACGAACTTCTGGATCAACTCGTTTGAGCTGCAAGGTTAATCCCTCACCAATTTCAAAGTGTGTGCTCCGATAAAAAATATTTGACTGGAAAATTTGTTTTAAAAACTTGAAGCACTTTTTTTTTTCTTTAAGTTCCCTAACACATGGAATTATTAAAGAACTATTTACTTGGATGCACCTGGACCAATTTTCAAAACTCCTTTGTGGGGGGAAATGCCGGAGAATAATAGATCTTTATCAGATGTGGGACAAGCCAAAAAACAAGAAAAGTTAGATTTTTAAGAGGAAATGGCATCCAAATAACCCATAAGCCTTCACATAAAGGCATAAAGGCCTAGCATGTGTTGCCAATCAGCATGCGCTGTGTCAGGTATGTGTACCACACTTGTCTGTGTATGCTGGAGCTTATCCTCAAGCTTTGTGTGGCACATACTCCTGTTGGTTGGTGAGGGTTGTAGCTTGTTTTGTCGCCTAAATGTGTGTTTGGCTGCGGTTTTGCACAGGAAAAATAAGTTTTTCTTTTTCTTTCTGTTTTGGACTTGTCCAACATCAAAGAAAGGCTCCTTCTACTTTTACATCCTATTTAGAGGACGTTTGGAAATTGGTCCACACGAAAGTAAATAGTTCTTTAGTAATTTCGTGAGGTGAAGTGTCTGAAGGGCAAAATTTGCTTAATATTTCTTGGAGAAACTTTAGTTAAATGAGTAGATCCAAAGTTCATGAAGGATAACGGAGGAGGACTTTTGATGGTAAATGAGTTCATCATGGTTTATTTAATTTCTGCCATATTTTGAGGTTGGTATTTTTTGTGTTTTCTATAATTGTGCGATAGGAAGATTTATTGTTTAGTTAATTTCTGTGAGAAGAGAGAAATTGGAGTGAAGTTTTTCTGTATGCTATTTACACTGATCTAATCTCATTATATAGAGATTAGCTAGACATGTACATGGAAATAATGTACCTTTCCTAATATACAATACGTAATTTAAGGAACTAATTATTCTAGAGATATTCTAACAATTTCTATTGCTTTCCTTAACATGTCTTGATTTGAATTTTTTTTTTCTCCCAAATGTCACGCGCAAGTGTATAAGAGTTAGGTTCTTACTCTTGTTCCGCTGCATTTAGTTTTTAGGATTACTTTTGCAATTTCCCAACTCTGTATGGGTGGATACGTGTCTTTGCCCATTTTGTCCGTTCCTTTGGCCTTTATAGGTGCCTCCTTTTTGGCTGACAATAAGTACTGGACACGTCTTGTACCTTTAGGTCCTTTTGCTGCCTCAGTCGATGTAAAACTTTGATTCACATTCTCTTAATTTTTGTTGTGCACTTGTATAAACGTTTGATAAATGATGCAGGAGAGTTGTCCGACCTTGGCTTGGTTTGAAAATGCTTGATCTCAATGACATGATCGTTGCACACCTCAAGGAAAGAAATCCTTCCTTTCCAGATGTCGGCAGAGGAGTTCTGATACCAATGGTCAGATACTTATTTAGATGTGTACATGAATATTATTATTATTATTTTTTTTTTCACAAGTATGAATTCATCAAAATTCTTACTTTTGTTTTTTCTTTTTCTCTTTCTTGGGGTGTTTGTGGGGACTGCTCGGTTTGGTCCCCCTCGTGGATGGACTTGTGAATTTGAGTTCCGAGTTATCAAGTTCTATGTAGTATGGACCAACTATTAAGAAATATTGTTAAGATGGATCATGGATGGGTCACATACCACAAATATTGTTTGTTATTGCATGTACTTAATAAGTTGATTAATTATCAATTTGATGTCCATAATAGAATTATAGAGATGAGTATTTTTCTGGAAAGCTGATGGAATCGTTTTCTTTACCAGGTATCACCAGGGTCCCCAGCTGATCATGCTGGATTTCGCCCTGGAGATGTTGTAGTTGAATTCGGGGGAAGGCCTATTGGAAGCATTAAGGAGGTAATAACATTCCATGTTTTTTTGGTGATTCATTTTTATAAGCTAGCTGTCTGGATACAAAACTTTTTCGATTCAGATGTTTTCTTTTTTCTTTATTTATTTAAATTTCCTGTTATTTACTTTGTTCCGATCATTATTCTCAACCTGTGGAACCCTCGCAATTTTTGGGTTAAATGTTTTAAGTTTTATATTATTATCATGGTAACCCTGCCAAAAGTTTTGCTACTATTACTTGCACATGGTGTAGCATCAACCTAAATTTATTTAAACTTTTTTTTTTCTTTTTTACCACAGGTCATCGATATTATGGGAGATAAAATAGGAAAACCTTTCACGGCCGTGGTGAAAAGGGCAAATAATGTAACGGAGACTTTGACTGTGATTCCTGAAGAGGCAAATCCAGATATGTGATGTGAATGACTTTTGTTTTCTGTTTTCACTTGTGAGGTATCATTTTTTGATGAGACAAGTTCATCACCAGCGAAAACTGGCTATGAGTGGAGGTTCACTGTATAAACTTAGCATTTGTTCTCTAGTTTCTGGATATATCCATTCAAAAATGGAAAATTGGACAAACGTGGGATTTATTTTGAGAATCACCTACTAAATCATGATCCGGCAATGCACGAATGGAAACTTTCATCCTCAATTTATACAAGAAATTTTGTGAAAGCCTGTCATTTGCTTTTCTTCGATGGTCGTTTGATTTTTCATTTGCTTTTCTCTGATGGTCGCTTGATTTTTTTTAAAGTGTATCATAATTTTTTGCCTAATTCTTCTTCTAATGACCGGTTTTAACTATATAATCATATAGATGTATAGGGCTGATGTTCCATTTCTTCAACAAGTTCTTTATTTATTTATTGTGGGTAAAAATCTCTTCAACAAGTTCCATAATAAGCGCAATGACACTATTGTTTAACCATAAAAAAGGGGGAAAAGGGCAAAAACAATGATCCTATTGTTCCAATTGAGACAAGAACATATGATTAGCTCTTAGGGAAATTTCCAAGCTAATAATTTCAATAAAAACTTGGATCATTGTGTTCAGCTCTATTATTCCTCTAGCCATAGAGCACGTCGAATGTGTAGGAGTGGCTCGCGTCTCGTATTTCTATTAACAACTTCTTTAGGAAAAATGTATTTATGCAGCGACAAGGAATGGATAACTATCTTTTTAGTTCCAAATGTTTTTTATGCGGGTTAATTTCATTTTTTTTTTACCATAAGTTTGGCTTACTCCAATTTTGGTAACACCATTTTAATTTATAACAATGTTGGTACCATATTTTTTGATTATTTTCAATGTTGACCCCAACCCCATATTTCATCTAATTTTTAATAGAAATTGCATGTGACAAGCACGTGGCCATTAACTGGCGTTTAGGAGGGAAAATAAGTCATGTTTCTTTTTACGTGAGTGATAAATGGAGGGAAAATAACCACTATTTATCCCCAATTTGTTAATGTGTTGGTTGTTTGGAAGAGAATTGGGGCAAAATTAGGGCAAAACCAACCAATACAACAAAATGGTATTCCTTCTCCTCAGTCTTGTTGTCTTTGCCTCAGCATCATTCAACCGACGAAGCAACTCAGGTATGACAACTCTTGACCTTGTACACATTGGTGGATTGCATCACTCAAAAAATCCACACCAGCTCGCACCAGTTGAGTAGCCAATGAACCTTATACTAGGGTTAGTGTCGATCCATGAACAACATACAATGGCTCTCCTCCCCACAAAAGCAAACAACGCCTCCTATTGCTGGCTGTATTTCTTCATTCACACTAAGCAATCTTCAAGCTTTTGCCCTAGTTTTCTTCCAAACAACCTACACATTAATAAATAGGGGATAAATAGTGGTTATTTTCCCTCCATTTATCACTCACGTAAAAGAAATGTGATTTATTTTCCCTATTAAATGCCAATTAATGGCCATGTGATTGTCACGTGCAATTTTCGTTAAAAATTAGACGAAATATGGGATTGGGGCCACCTCATGAGACACTTGTTCTTATGAAATTAAGATAAGGTGATTTCCAAGAATTAGAAGACACATGTATGGACACTTGTTTTCATCACCTTAAACCCTATGACACTTGTACATGATGCATACAAGCCTTATCTTAATCCAAGGGCTATAAATTTGTCCTTAGTCATTAAGCAAAGATCAATGGTCATGATTTAGCCAAAAATGCACAATTAGATATGAAAGAGCTAAGGTTAGGGACACCTAAATCCTTATCTCATCTTGATTCTTACACTTGGAATTATCTTGAGATTTATTAATAAAATAATGAATGTGTCTTGAGTATACATCCATAAATAGGTGGCATTTCCCCACATTTAGAAAGCACAACACACATACAAAAGCACCAGTTGCTACTGCATCTACATGGTCATACACACACTTTCACACAGATAAAAGGAAAACCTAGAGTACACATAACTAGTTAAGGTAGGAGTTTCACCTATCTTCATAAGTCATAGTTTTATTTAGATTCATGTATATTATGCTCCTAAACATGTAAAATTGTTAATTTATTATGTGATATATTATGCGCACTTGAGCCACACACACATGCAGCTTATGCGGCCAGGTAGAGCCTCCTACTCATCCATCGTGCTGACACCTCTTGCGTACAATTATATCAGAGTAGCGCAGCGGAAGCGTAAAAGAGTGGCTTGGTTACAAGTTGAATAATAGATTTAAGGGGCTCCATTGTAATAGTTTCCTTATAGCAAGATGAGACTTTCTATGATTGTCATTGTATTGATATCTATGTAAGTTTTTATTGGACCCGAATTTTGGGGCGTCATAGGGTTGGACTCGGTAGACACCGGTTTATATTTTTAAAATAATTAAAAAATATTTTTTAAGGAAATTGATTTTATTACAACTTTATAAACATGAAAAAAAATAGTACTACCAAAACACTAATTATTTACAAAAAAATTATGAACATAGTTTAATTTTTAAAAAATCAAATATCGTTATCATATATTTCTTTGTACATATTGTGAACTTAAAACATAATTATTAATGACGTGGCGTTATTTCGATCGGGAATCCGATCCCTTACTCCGAGCGGCCAAACTGATAATTCCCCCTCGAACTTGCGATCGAAACCGCTCTCGTCTCAATCGACCCAGTGGTTGTTGCATACCACCGGGATCGCCCGTCGGCTTTTGTGGTCGACTAGGTTATCGACCAGGACCATACCGGGTCCAACGGCTCCCTGCTGGCATTTAATGCCCCGTCAGTCCGGGTATGGGGCAGCCACCTAATCCCATACCTCATTAATGGGGCGCCAGCTATAGCCTACGGACCCTACCCCTGGGTCTACCAGTCGCCCACGTCGGCCCTCAACAACCCGCATGGCCTGCGGGGCCCACGGGACCCGGTCTACCTGGACATGGTATAAATACCCCCTCATTTATGGTAAGATAGAATTTTTTATGAGACCTGGTATCCTTACTCTGCTCAAATATTTACATAACCGATCCGCTGACTTAGGCATCGGAGGGTCTTAGCCGAGACCCCTCTCGGCTAGCTCACGTCACCATTCCCTTTTCGCAGGCCATATTTCCCCTCGAACAACAGCATACACCGAGCCGACCAGAGAACTCGACCGGAGTCGACCAGAACCAAATTCGACCCGCATCATTTGGCGCCGTATGTGGGAAATTAAAAAAAAACACTGCAACAAAGGTAGAAGAGATGGTGACAACCAGAAGAAACCCCTCCGGAGCCCGGAGTACGCCAGCCGTAGGTGAGGATCAACACTCGGTCCATGATATTCCCCCACCTCCACCACCGGTGGTCAACCTTCCCGCAGCCCAAGCGGACTTGGCGGGCTCCTCCCGGGCGCAGGCGAATGCCCCGCTCACGGCCGCCAATACCGACCACAGGAGCCGGGCACGGTTTCCACCGGCGGGGACAACCGCACATGCTCTCGACACGGAGGAAATGATAACCATCCCCCTCGAGAGTTTGAGGGACTTTGTCGGCCAATGCAACCTACAAGCTTTTGAGAGGCTCCAGGAGAGCGTCGGTCGAGCCAACCTTGGGTCCAACAGAGCAGCGTTGCCTACCGACCGGATGGTCCCGTCCCGTCAGACTTCAGGTCGGGAGGCAAGTTTCCGGTCATCACGGGAAGAAGAAGAAGACGCCGAGTCAAGCCGCCACGATCGGGTTCCCCGTCGCCAGTACCCGGATTTGGGGCGCCTTTACAGGGCCCCCGCCCTGGGGAATTCGAGGGCTGACCCTACCCTCGGGGAGCTCGAGCAGATGAGGAGCCAACTCTACCACTTTACTCAGAAGATCGCTGATCTCGAACGCCCGGAAGGTAGGGCGGAACCGTTCGATGGGCAGGGATCCTCCTCCGATCGGTATCATGGTTGGAGGCAAAGGGCCTTTGCCCACCACATAAGAGAAGAAAAGGTCGGTCTCCATGACCAAGTCCCGGTCAATCTCCCCCACTATGACGGGAGTTCCGACCCTGATGACCACTTGTTGCAGTTTGAAAACACCATTGACGTGTACCGTTTATCGAACGGAATGATGGCCAAATTCTTCGCCACCACTCTCTTCAGGGTGGCTCGACAATGGTTCGCCCGGCTCGAGCCCGAGTCGATCCACTCCTTCGAGGAGCTGGCCGACCGCTTCTTACACCACTTCGCGGCCAAAAAAGACACCAAGCTCCCCCATACCCACCTTCACGGTGTCCGACAGCAGGAAGGGGAGTCCCTCCGGGACTTCATGACCCGCTTTAACAATGAGGTCTTGAGGGTCGATGACCCTCGGATCGATTTTGTCAACTTTGCCCTCTACATAGCCCTCCGGCACGAAGACTGCGCCAAAGCAATCGTCCTCAAGCCGCCTCGTTCGATGAGGGAGCTCCAAACACTGACCTCCAGTTTCATGATCTCCGAGGAAATGCATCATATCAAGCACGGGGATAAGAAGGAGAAAAAGAAAAAAGGGGGCAACAAGAAGGACAAAGACCAGCGGGAAAAGAAAGACTCTCCGATCAAACGATACTCCGATCTCACCCCCCTGAACTCTACCCGAGGCCACATCATTTCGGTGGCAGATCAGAAGCTGTTCAAAAAACCGAACAGGATAGCTGAGGAGAAAGGGGCAAGAAAATCGGGAAAGTATTGCGCTTTCCACAAGCAATATGGGCATGTCACGGACGAATGCTATGCCTTGCAGAACGAGATCGAGCGGCTCGTTCGAAAGGGCCTTCTCAAGGAGTTCGTGGCAGCCCACATGGAAGCACCAACCCAACGGGAGAGGTCCCAATCCCCACGGTCCCCTCCAGCAAGCCACAAAGGATCCCCATCCCGTAGAAGTGGCAAGGAGCCGGTCGACAACAACCTCCCGACCAGAGGGTTCATCAACACCATCGCCGGCGGGCCGAATGGCGGCGACTCCCGATCAAGCCGGAAGCGCATAATGAGGAAGTTGGAGCAAGGAAAATCGAGCCCACAGGTTCCTGATCGGACCTACCATGTCAACCACATCGAATCCAACACTATTGTGTTTAGCGATAGGGATATTGATGTAAGCCGACCATCGGGAGAGGGTGAGTCACCCGATGGTCATTACCACTGACGTGTCAAATTTTGTTGTGGCACGCACTTTAGTTGATAATGGAAGTTCCGCCAACGTTCTTTTTTACTCCACTTTGCAAAAAATGAACTTAGGAAAAATAGACATGCAGCCGGTTCACACTCCCCTGGTCGGATTTGGGGGCTCGGAAATAGTTTCGATCGGCATAGTTCGGATGCCGACCTCATTGGGCGAAGCACCCCGAAGGCAAACTCTCCTCGTAGACTACCTCGTCGTCGACGCACCGTTCGCATATAACTTGATATTGGGAAGGCCGGCACTTAATCAATTTCGAGCGGCAGTGTCGACCTACCATCTCAAAATCAAGTTCCCCACCCCAGCGGGGGTCGGCGAAGTCAAATGCAACGTGCGAGACGCTTGGAGGTGCTACACGGTTTCACTGGAGAAAGAAAAGAAAAATGCACAATCTTCTCCGTCGATTTCACCATCGATCCACATCGACCTTGATCCCCCTGAAGGATCCTCTTCGCGAAAGCGAAAAAATGAGGAGTCCAGGATCGAGCCGATCGAGGACCCAAAAGTTATCGAGCTGGTTCCCGACAACCCCGAGAAAGTGACCCGGATCGGCTCGCACTTGGGAGAGGCAAGGGAGGTGATGTTGATCGATTTTTTGAGAGAAAACGTCGATGTTTTCGCGTGGAGTCCCTCGGATTTTCCAGGGATCGACCCTCAGGTCATTGTACATCGCTTGAACGTCGATCCGAACGCCAAACCGGTCCAACAAAAGAAGAGGACCTTCGGAGAAGAACGGAACAAGATAATCACGGAGGACGTCGACAAGCTCCTTGAAGCGGGATACATCGTTGAAATTCAGTATCCGGAATGGCTGTGCAACGTGGTCGTGGTTCCCAAGTCGCTCGGAAAATGGCGTATGTGCAACGACTTCACCGACCTAAATAAGGCCTGTCCAAAAGATCCCTATCCGCTGCCCCGCATCGACTTGCTAGTCGATTCGACCGCCGGGTGCGAGATGCTGAGCATGATGGACGCCTTCCAATGGTACTATCAAATTTATATGGCACCCGAAGATAGGTCGAAAACCTCATTCGTGGTCGAGAAGGGGGTGTATTGCTTCATGGTCATGCCGTTCGGCCTAAAGAACGCTGGGGCAACTTATCAAAGGCTCGTGAACAAAATGTTCAAGGAGCTGATCGGCTCAACCATGGAGGTCTACGTGGACGACATGATCGTCAAAAGCAACAAAGAAGTCGACCACCTCGACCACCTGAAGGATACTTTCGCCGTGCTCCGACAATACGGCATGAAGTTGAACCCGTCGAAATGTACCTTTGGGGTCCCTGGGGGAAAATTTCTGGGATACATGGTCAGTCAGCGAGAGATTAAGGCGAACCCCGCCAAGATCGAGGCTATCCAGGAGATCGCGACGCCCCAGACCGTCCGGGATGTGCAACGCCTCTGCGGTCGCATTATTGCGTTGAACCGATTCATATCCAGGTCGGCCGATTGAAACCTTCCTTCTTCAAGACACTCCGAGGGGCGACTAGCCGACCGATTGGGAAAACACAGAAACCGATCGAGGAAAGGCCGGTCGATATAAAGGGTAAGGAGAAGAAGAAGCAAGACTTTAAATGGCCCGAAGAATGCGAGCGGGCCCTTGTTGAGTTGAAGGCCTACCTGTCCTCTTCTCCACTGCTCGCAAAGCCGATTGATGGCGAGCCCTTGTACCTTTACATGGCCGTGTCCGGCGAAGCCATCAGCTCGGTTATAGTGACCATCACGGACAGGGTTCACCGGCCGGTGTACTATGTGAGCAAAATTCTCCAAGGGGCAGAAAAGAATTACCTGGAGATCGAAAAATTTGCGCTTGCTCTTGTCATCACGGCCCGCAAATTGCGGCACTATTTCCAGTCGCATTCCATAGTAGTTCTGACGAACCAACCGCTGAAGCAAGTCTTAGCCAAGCCGAATGTCTCGGGGAGGTTAACGAAGTGGGCCATCGAATTAGGAGAGTTCGACATCTCCTTCCAGCCTCGCACGGCCATCCAGGCTTAGGTTTTGGCCGACTTCCTGCTCGAAAGGGTAGGGGCTCCGCTCGAGTCCGAGGAGCCAACGGACCCGTGGGTAATGCACACGGACGGCTCCTCGACCTCCCAAGGGGGGGGAGCCGGCGTATATTTGAGAAGCCCTGATGGCCTGGAGCTCGAGTTCGCCATACGATTGCACTTCAACGTGACCAACAACGAGGCGGAGTATGAAGCATTGATCGCAGGAATGAAGATCGCCGTCGACCAGGGAATCGGTCGTCTACAAGCACTGGTCGACTCCCAGCTGGTCGCTAGCCAGGTGTCGGGGGCATACGACGCCCGAGAAGTGTCTATGGTTAAATACGTGGAAAGGGTGATGGCGTTAAAAAACTGTTTCACCTCCTTCACCCTCGACCAAGTGCCTAGAGAAGAAAACGAGCGAGCGGACGCCCTCTCGAAGTTTGCAAGTTCCTTACAGGGGACAAGGAGCCGTTCGGTCACGTTCTTGTTGGCAGACAAATCAGAGATCGATCAGGAGTCGGTCGAGCAGGTCCTCCCCGTCGGGATCCGAGAGCCATCATGGCAAGACGAGATCAAGGGCTACCTGTCAAGCGGAATCCTACCCAATGACGCTTTGGCAGCTCGAAGGATCCGGAGCCGCGCGGCTCGTTTCTCACTCGACCGATCCGGTCGACTCTTCAAAAGGTCCTTCACAGGACCGCCTCTTCGCTGTCTCGACCAACAGGAGGCAGACGAGGTAATGAGTTCTATCCATGGCGGATACTGTGGGAATCATTCGGGAGGTCGATCGTTGGCCCTGAAAATCACACGGAGCGGGGTTCTTTTGGCCCACTTCTATCGACGACGCCAAACGATTCGTCCAGAAATGCCCGAACTGTCAGTACCATTCAAATTTGAACCACCGACCCCCCATGGAAATGGTAAGTGTGGATGTATCGTGGCCTTTCGATCAGTGGGGTATCGATATTGTCGGACCGTTTCCCCAAGCGCCCGGTCAAAGAAAGTATGCGATTGCCGCCGTCGAGTACTTCACCAAGTGGGTCGAGGCGGAGGCTGTCGCAAAAATCACGGACGCCTCTGTCCGGTCGTTCATATGGAAAAACATTATCTGTCGTTTTTGGGGTCCCACGGGTATTGATATCCGATAATGGAACCCAATTCCAGAGCAGGAGAACGGTCGAATGGTGTAGAGAGCATGGAATCGACCAGCGGTTCACGTCGGTCGGAAACCCGCAGTCGAACGGTCAAGCCGAAGTGACCAACCGGATTTTGATACAAAACCTCAAGACCGTGCTCGAAGCACATAAAGGTGAGTGGGCCGACGAGCTCCCGAGCGTGCTTTGGGCATACCGAACAACTCCTCGATCGGCCACCAGGCAAACACCATATGCCCTGGTCTATGGGTCAGAAGCCATTATACCTGCCGAGATAATGCACGCGACGGCTCGAATTGCTCACTTCGAACTCGAAAATAACTGTTCAGCACGGGAGCACGAGATTGAGGTTATTCAAGAATTGCGTGACCGCGCCTGGGCAAAAATGCAAAACTACAAGGCCGCCGTCGCCAGATCGTACAATAAAGGGGTGGCCCCTGGAACATTCCAAGTCGGGGATCTAGTCCTGAAAAAGGTCAAGGTCTCACGAAAACTCGATCCGAATTGGGAGGGGCCGTACAAAATCACAAAGGTCTCCAAAAACAATGCATACCGACTAGAGGATGCGTCCGGTCGAGAATTACCCCGACCGTGGCGTGCGGGGAACTTGGGGAAGTTATTCGCTTGAACAAAGGTCCCCGTCGGTCGGGCGGCTCGCAATAAATGTAAATCGAACCCAGTCAATTTGTCTTAATTTGTTTACCACGTTTTCCCGGTCGTTTCGTTTTGTACTTCGAATGATTCGTTTTTCCAATAAAGTTGTTTCAACCAATTGCAGTTGTCGTTCAGACGATTTTTTGCGAACGAATTTATAAAAAATAGCATTTGAAGGTGCAAAATCGATGGGAAATGAAATTCATTGCATCCATAAGGGGTTCGATTACAAATGAAATTCGGGGAGGGGGATCTAATCTATTACATTGACTTCATCCTCCCGGTCGATAGGATTCTCGACCCCTTCCTCGACCCCAGCCTGGTCCTCTCGATCGGGACCTTGGACTTCCATCGGGCTCCCGCCTCCCTGGCCTTCTTCTTCGTCTTCGGCCAGCCTTCAGGCAATTTCATCGAGCGCTTGCTTCTGCATGAGCTCGGCGGCATACGCGAACTCGCCGTCCGCGAAGGCTGGCACGGGCTGATCACCTCCTCCGTCGGACGAGCCGATCAGCTGACAGGACTCGTCCCTATCGAGCCCGATGTCCTCCCGGTTGAACCCTTCAGGAAGACCGCCTAGGTGCTCGATTTGGCGAACGGCTCGATCGAACGCCTCACTGAGGCGGAGAAAAGATTTCACTGAGCAGACGACATCAAACACGTCGCTATGGAGGAACCGCTCGACTGCGGCCTTCGAAAATGCCCGTTCGCGATCGTCCAACTTGGCAAGCTCCTCCCGAATGCCATCTTCATGGCCCTTGGCGTAGCCCTGGTCGAACGAGGCTTTCTCATCTTTGCGGGCCAGGCCGCGAGCCCGTTCGGCCTCGCTGATCTCTGCGACCTTCTCCTCGAGGGACTTCTCAAGGGACTCGAACAGGGCCTTCTGCTCCTCGAGCTTTTTCTCGGCCAACTCCCGCTCTGATCGGGCCACGGCGAGGAGTGCTTCGAGCTCCTCGATCTTGGTTTTCAGTTGGCCGGGCTCGTCTTTTGCAGCGAGCCGGTACATTCTCTTATACCGGTCTTTGCCCTCCTTGTACACCTCCGCTCGCCGGTATACGTGGTAGAAAGCTTGGGGCGCCATCTGCCGATCGAAAGAAAATGGTTAGCATTCGAGAAACAACCATTCGAAAGTAAACTCGATCGGAAAGAACCTTACCCGTATTGCTCCTCTGTCGAACCACCGGCGCACTTGGTTGAGGCTCTGGCCAAGGAGGAAGCGGTGGTCCTCCTCGAACTGGCACCCTTGCGATAGGTGCTGGATCGGGACCTGATCCCTCCCTTGGAAGGTGCTAATCGGTTTTCCCTCCGTTCGGGGAAGCGCCCTCTCCGACGGGCGGTCGAACCTCATGATCCTCTCCTCCTCATCGGAGTCGGAGGATTCGGACAAGTCTTCCCGATCGGCGACCTTGCCTTTTCCTTTGCCGACGTGATCGGGCCCCCTCTTTCTTTTCGTGCCGGAGATAGGGGCGTCTCCCTCTCTTATTACAACCCCCCTTTCGACCGGCCTGGTCGGGGTCAACTCCATCGGTGATGCGATGGCGGTCCCCGACCGCTCACCTGTCACCTCGACTTCTGGATCGAGATCCGGCATTGTCGCCGATCTCTGCCTTGGCAGGGTAATGCTTGGGGCGCTCCGGGACGCGGGTTATGGGACGCTCGATGGGGCCCTCGCGCCCCTGGATGTCGAGCCCCTCTGGCTCGAAGATCGACCCGCCTTCTTCTTCTGAGCGGCCGCTAGCTTAGCGAGCATAGCTTTTTGGGCCTCCATGAGCACGTCTGCGTCTGCAGGAAAAACCAATCGTTAGAAACTACAACACTGGCGATTGGAAAACAAACTTGGACGGAAATTAACGTACCGAGTACTATATCGGGTGGTGATTTGACCGGGGAGATGCCGGCGTGGTACAAAAACTCCTCTTGTAAGAGGTACCCGCTCCACATCACCCCCCTTTCGATTTGACAGGTACAGAAGAAGGGGTCCTCCCAGGTCGGATTACCCACCCCGCCGAACTCGATCTTATCGATCTCATCGTTCCATTTTCTTCGAACGGGGAAACCCGAGGAGTGGTAAACGAAGAAAAACTTCGCCTTCCACTTCTCCCCGTACGAAGACTGGCGGGTTTGTATGATCCTCGACCCGGTCCGGGCCATTATATAAAAGAAGTCGCCTCGATCGCTCGGACCCGACCGAGCGGAATTTTGTACTTTGAAGAATGATGCAAAATTTTCGATCCATGGGGCTTGGCCTAGAGCCCTCATCATTACTATGAAGCTATAAATTATACAATGAGAGTTCGGAGAAAGTTGAGCGGGAGGTAAGTCCAAAAAATTATAAATACCCGCCGCATCGTCCAAAATAGGGAACCGGAACCCGTTCCACAACGCCTCCAAGTGGATGGCGATCGTATTACGGGGCGACCTTCCCATCTGCGAACCGACGGGCGGCGC
>CM047878.1:15446581-15496581 GCA_026212405.1 Petrea volubilis
TTCGTTAATTAGGGATTATTCATAGCATTCGCATGTCTAATCTATTACTAAGGAAAGATTAGGTTGGACGAGTTTTCTGAAGGCTATAACCAATCTATTGCATAAATTGAAAGCTATTTTTGAATCAAGGATCAATCCATGAAAACGTTGTGCGAAGAATTACCCTTGACCGAGTCTTCTTTCTTATAGATTTACTTGTGTTTTTTTTCTTACGTTTATTAACTTATCACTCAAAACCCACCTCCCTTTATTTTATTTTGCACTCTTGGTTATCTTGAAAAGTAGTCAATAAGTTATTCCCTGTGGGTTCGACCCTTCTCACCCTATCTACAAATTAATTTTGTAGTTAGAGAAGTAGGATTTATTTTTGGTGGATTCGACGCCCGTCAATATAACACAATAATCACCTGTAAATCATCATTTTGAAGTACTTATGAAATACACATACTAACCAGCTCGTCATTATAAGTTAGGTGAGATTTGGAACCACCTTTGTGGCCGGTTATTCCCCTTCCACAAGAATCGGATGCCCGATTAGCTTTGTTCACTGCGCTTTTTTAAGAAAACTGGGCAACCCCCATTTTGCTTGCAGCTCTTGCCAAGCGTCCTCTCCGATCCACTCCGGCCTCTTATTATTACGACGAGCTTTGTTAAGCCTATTCTTCAGGAGCTCTGATCCCTTATGCTCAAAAGTTTTCCAAATAGCGTCATGTTGGTCAGGTCGCCAATAATATACCCTCTACACAATGAAAAAACAGAGAACTTACAAAATTACGAATGAAAAAAACGTAAAAGAAAATTTGTATATGCATCAAGACTTACTTGGAATTCGCCGAACCACATGTGTCTAGTTTGTATAGGGATCTCCTTCCACCTCTCCCATGGCTCTGTATACCCGTTTGTGAAAATACGGGCGATCGTCCTCACTGTCTCCAAAGCAAGATTGAACCTAATAAATATAACTGTTATTTAAACAACAATCAAAAAGTGAATAATTATAACTTAAAGGCAATACAAAAGCAAACTTACTCATGTCCCCGTGGATAAATAACCATCTTTCCATCAATTCTGTTATTATTGGAAGTCTCCGTCGGCATATCATCAGTAATAGGCTCATCATCGCTAGGGATTGGTGTCTGATGATGAGAGTCGTCATACGGCTCGTCTCGAATGTGAAGGCCCGTCGTAGGGGGCATGTGGAGGCCACGGCGGTTGGAACCTCCTCCACTACTAGTGACCTTGTCCTTTCCCTTTCTAGAACCTGTCATCTGCATTCATAATAAAAACATTAAACAGCACAAACCTGTTATATTTATATTAAAAAATTCATAGCAAAAATATCACTTAACATGAGTCTTTTCACATTATATTAAATATTTCAATCAGCCACTAAACAACAATCATAGCAATCACACACACACATATATATATATATATATATATGTTTATAGCAAAGAAAAATCAAACCAAACAAAATATTCATTCATAGTAAATTTTACTCATCATCATCTTCGTCTTCTTCATCTTCATTTTCTTCACCTCCGTCTTCGTCTTCGTCTTCATCATCATCGTCATACTGAGGCATATTTTCATCATCATCCTCCTCATCTTCTTCAAACTCAGAGTTTAATTCTTCTGCCTCGACACTTTGACCCAATTCATCAACTAATATATGATCATTAGCCATGTGCTCAGTGTATAATTGATTGACCTCTTCAACAGCACCCGTAGAATCAGCAAGATTACCCGTTGGTTCATTATCGATGATACCATTCACGTAGCCAGATGACTCTTGCAATGGGTCATCAGTATTATCTTGGCTCACAACTCGACTCCGTGGTCTTGTTTTGATAACAAATCGCCACTGCGATTTATCTCTTCTAGTACCGGGGTGAGGGACGTAATACACTTGAGATGCATGTTGCGCAAGGATGAAGGGATCATCTTTCGGGTATCTCTCATTTATTTTTACTTCAACAATATCATACTGGGGGTGTACCTTTATACCCCTATTCGATACCGAATCAAACCAAATACATTTGAACATCACAACCTCTTTTTGAGGCTCACCAGGATACTCTAATTTGGTAACTTCCTTGAGCATACCATAAAAGTTTGTACCCCCATCACTTATTACACAAACACCAGAATTTGAGGTCTTCGTATGTGGGGTCATATCTTCTGTATGAAACGTATATCCATTACAGCAGAACCTACTGAAGGTCTTGACCTTCTTCATTGGACCCCAAGCCAAATCAAGCAAATACTGATTTTCAACATTATTTTTTGGATTATGCGCCTACATATACGAATATTTTCAATCAATATATTATATGAAAGATTTTTTTTAAACCACACAGTGTGTGAGACGCAAATATGGCTAAGTATTTATTATGTATAATGAATTACTCACATAGAGTTTAAACCATTCAACAAAATTATTCTCGACGGATTCCTCAATCTCTTGCTCAGTTAAGTGTGGCAAATTGTATCGAACGGCTGATCTATACATCCTACAAAGTATTGAAAATTTGTCAGAGTCATCTTAACAAATTATATATAAATTGTTAAAGATAACACTTACTCAATTATGGGGACAACTTCTTCACAATTGATGAGTACATGTAATGCAGCTTTGCTCCACTCATCATCAGTCAAATAACATTCCTTGCATTTTCTTCCTGACTTACCAGCTCGTTTGAATACAGACAAAGTATAATGTCGCTCATCATCAGAACAGACGTCGTCCTCATTACGACGAGGTCTTGTACTTTTGGTGTGGATGTGACTTTCAAAATAATAAGATGAAAAATACGACAACTCTTGGTTTAAGTATGCCTCACATATTGATCCTTCAACTTTTGCTCTGTTCTTCACTATTCCCTTTAAGTTATGTAAGTACCTACAAACGTAAGTTGTTTTAAGTTTTTATAATTGATAGTTTCCATTATTTCTTTTAATACATGAAATTTAAAATTCATAATTATTTAAACTACCTCTCGAAAGGATACATCCACCGGTATTGCACTGGACCACACATCGCAGCTTCAAACGACAAATGTACAGTCAAGTGCTCCATTGAGTCAAAAAATCCAGGCGGAAAAATGCGTTCCAATTTGCATAAAATAATAGGAATGTTACTATCCAATTGTAATAGATTTGCCACAATTAACTCTGTTGAGCACATTTCATTAAAAAATTGACTTATTTCTGTTAAAGGCTTCCAAACATTAGGTGCGAGTGCATTTAGCGCCATTGGGAGCAAACGTTGCATAAAGACGTGACAGTCATGGCTCTTCATACCACGCAGGTTTGTTCCAGATTGATCAACACAGTTTCCCAAGTTCGATGCATACCCATCAGGCATCTTCAAACATTTAATCCAATCACATAATTCGCGGCGTTGTTCAATGGTTAAAGTGAAAGTGGCCTGTGGCTTCAACACTTTACCGTTTGGAAGATACTGTAGATGTAATTCCGGACGCTTGCAATACTCCAACAAGTCAAGTCTAGCCTTCTCGTTATCTTTTGTTTTGTTTTTTACATCCATGACAGTATTTATTATGTTGTCAAAATTTTTTTTCTCAATGTGCATTACATCCAAATTGTGGCGGACAATATTATCCTTCCAATAGGGCAACTCCCAAAATATGCATTGTTTGGTCCAATTGTGGTCCACACCATAACCTGAAATTTTAGAGTGCTTGACGGGCAAATCGGTTACTTTGGGCAAGTGCTGCACGACATCCCAAGTTGTATCACCCGTCATTTGAGAGGGAGCCGCAGATCGCTATCGTCTTCCTTTCAACAAGGCATCTTTATTATGCCTAAAAGGATGAGTCTCTGGCAAAAATCTTCTGTGGCAATCAAACCACGTTATTTTTCCACCATGCTTCAATCTAAAAGATTTTGTATGGTGTATACATATTGGACATGCCAGTCTCCCGCACGTCATCCACCCCGACAATATTCCATATGTAGGAAAGTCATTAATTTTCCACATAAGGGCAGCTCTTAAACGAAAAGTTTGTCTACTCGACACATCGAACGTTTCAACCCTGTCTGACCACAACTCTTTCAACTCATCAATTAAAGATTGCAAATACACATCAATTCTGTCCTTAGGATTGAGCGGCCCAGGAATCAAACATGTCAAAAACATATATGGGGCAGTCATGCACATTTTGGGAGGTAAATTATAGGGGGTAATAATAACCAGCCAACAAGAATATGATTTCGAAGTTTGGTTGAAAGGATTAAATCCATCAGCACATAGTCCAAGTCTAATATTTCGCGGTTCAGCGGCAAAGTTTGGGTGTTTCTCATTGAAATGCTTCCACGCTATGCCATCTGATTGATGGCATAACGTATCAGACTTTGCTACATGCTCATGGTGCCACCTCATATGGTCGGCTGATTTTTCAGAGGCGTACAACCTTTTCAAACGTGGGATTAGTGGCATGTAGTGCATTCTTTTGTAAGGAACGCGTCTATTGCTCCCCGTACGAGATGGTTTAAACCTAGGATGCTGACATAATGCACATTCATCCAAGTGAGTATGTTCTTTATAAAACAGCACACACCCTTGCACGCAGCAATCAATTTTCAGAGATATCGGTCCCAATTTTCTCGTTAATTTTTTGGCTTCATAATAATTGTTGGGAACATGATTGTCTATCGGATTTGATGTTTTATAAGATCAGCCATTCTATCGAAGCATCCTTGTGGCATATTATAATCTGATTTCAATGTCATCATTTGAAGAGTCGGTGATAATTCCGTGTGTGACTCACATCCTGACCATAACGGACGGTTTGCTGCCTCCAACAAATCATAAAATTGTTGAGCTTTGTTATTATCAGGTTGTTCAATAATATGACTCATTCTAGCAGCATTTCGTTCAGAATTTTGCCCCGTCCTATTTTCATGACCACAAGTCTGTCCCATAGCATCATAGACTATATTTTCGTAATTTCTTAACCCTTCTATGATATTGACATGATTGTAAGAACTTGGACCGACACCATCAACATTCCAGTTTTCTAGAGCAATCTCCCCATGTGCAGTCCAATACCAATAATTTGGTTGAAATCCATACTTTAAAAGATCATATTTTACATTGTTAGCACTCTTGTATTTTCCATTTTCACATATAAAACACGGACACCTAATACAATCGTTGTCAAGTTTGTATTGTGGTTGTGATGTTGCAAACTCAATAAACTGACCCAAACCCAACAAAAATTCATTCGTAAGATCTGTTCGATCGGGCAATAACCAATTGTACATCCAACTTCGACTCACACGTATATTATTCATTTTCTGTAACAAATATAATTATGTCATTTAGTCACTACTGAACAATCACATTTAAACTTTGCCAACAAACATATATGTAAAGACAATATCAATAACACACCGTAAAAATACACATCTCATATTTCAAATCATATTTAACGAACAAAACAAACGTAATCATCAAAGCATAACTCAAAATATTCTCATCAAACCGTATTCATCAAAGCATATCTACAAACAACATAGAATCCTCACAACATATCTCATCAAATCATATTTATAAACTTACATATCTTATCAAAGCCTATCTCATCACAACATGCATCTCATCAAAACATATCCGTAAATGTATATACTACCGTACAAACATGCATTTCATATTCGTAATCAAATTTTACGAACAAAACAAACAAATATTACACTTCTCATTCACCAATACCAAATGTTTCCAAAATAAAATATATCTCAATTAATACATACACACATATACATTTTCAAATACATATATATCTCAATTAATACATACACACATATACATTTTCAAATACATATATATCTCAATTAATACATACACACATATACATTTTCCAATACATATATATCTCAAAATAAATTTTGGGTAACTTAAATCATACCTTCAATTTTGGAGCACCAAACTTGTGAATATTTAAAAACCTAACAATAATTACCAAAAAAATCAAAACAAATAAACAAATATTAGATTTAATTCAAATTAAAAAACAAAAAAATATATAAAAATAATAATGAGGGGGGGGCGGGTATGGGGCTGGAAGAGGGGGGCGGGTATGGGGTGGAAGAGGGGGGGCGCGGGGGGGGGGGGGAGGGGGGAGGGGGGGCGGTCTAGGTCTGGGGGTTGGGGGGGCGGGTAGGGGCTGGTGGGTGGAGGGGAAAGGGGGCAGGTTTGGGGCTGCCTGGGGGGGGGGGATTGGGGATTGGGGAGGGGAGGGGGCTGGGCGGGTTGGGGAGGGGGGAAGGCGGTGGGCGGCGGTGTGGGCGACGGCGGGGGGCGCGCGGGTTGGGGAGGGGGGAGAGAGGCGCGGCGGTCGGCGGCGATGAGGCGCCGCCGCGCCAGGCGGGGGGTGGGGTTGGGGGGACGGGGACGGGGGACCGGGGGGGGGGCGTTGGGGGGTTTACCTTGTTAGGAGGAAGAAGAGGGAGGGGAAAGAAAAAAAAGCCAAGTGATGTATATATATGTTATGCTTAGCCACGGATTAGCCTCGGCTCAGCCGTGGCTAAATTGTGCTCCATTTCAAATTAGCCACGGCCCGGCCGTGGCTAATCTGTGGCCAAGTGAAGCCACCGATCTATGTTAGCCACGGCTAGGCCACGGATTAGCCACGGCCCGGCCGTGGCTAACATATATTTATTTATTTTTTTTCGTGTTTCACATTGATATTATTTTATCCGCGGTTGATACATTTTTAATTTGCGTTATTCCTAACATTTCAAATTAATTACACTAACATAATATTATAATATAATTAGAGCCATCATTCGTAAATCGGAAAAGTATATATATATATATATATATATGTATATAACAGAATAATCAACATAAACGATAACATATATCGATCGCATCCGTGCTTATAAATAATCTTCTATATATAATACTCTTCTATATATAGTAATATATATTATTGATTGTAATTACGAAACTTAAATTCAAATTAATGAATATCTTCGTCGATTGATTGAAATGATAAGAGTACATATATATGTGTACATATATAGACATTGCTCATATATAACACAATAATGAATATTGTAAAAATAGATTTTATATATATATATATATATATTTAGTTATGATATTTTATTTGAATAATAATCAAAATTGAAATAAAACATTTATTGTAAAAATAGATTTAAATACAGATTATTAAAATTTAATAATATATTTTTAAAAAAAAAAACAGGCCCTTAGCCACGGATAGACCGTGGCTAAATTAGCCACGGTCTAGCCACGGCTAAACCGTGGCTAAGGGTCTGTTTTTTAAAAAAAATATTATTTAATTTACGTTGGAATTTACGAACAAAATATATAAATTTATATTTTACGTTTAAAATATATTAAATATATATAATATCTACGTTTAAAATATATAAATATATAAAATATATGAATATTTTTAAATAATTCTATATTAATATAAACATATATAAATGTATATATATGTTGATCGACGCATCCGTGGCTATAAATAATCTTCTATATATAATACTCTTCTATATATAGTAATATATATATTATTGATTGTAATTACGAAACTTAAATTCAAATTAATGTATATCTTCGTCGATCGATTGAAATGATAAGAGCACATATATATGTGTACATATATAGGCATTGCTCATATATAATACAATAATGAATATTGTAAAAATAGATTTTATATATATATATATATATATATATTTAGTTATGATATTTTATTTGAATAATAATCAAAATTGAAATAAAACATTTATTGTAAAAATAGATTTAAATACAGATTATTAAAATTTAATAATATTTTATTTGAAAAAAACAGGCCGTTAGCCACGATCCAGCCGTGGCTAGACCGTGGCAAGTAGCCACGGACAGACCGTGGCTAAATTAGCCACGGTCCATCCGTGGCTAAGGGCCTGTTTTTAAAAAATATATATATTCTTTAATTTACGTTGGAATTTACGATCAAAATATATAAATTTATATTTTACGTTTAAAATATATTAAATATATATAATATCTACGTTTAAAATATATAAATATATAAAATATATGCATATTTTTAAATAATTCTATATAAATATAAACATATACAAATTTATATATATGTTGATCGACGCATCCGTGCTTATAAATAATCTTCTATATATAATACTCTTCTATATATAGTAATATATATTATTGATTGTAATTACGAAACTTAAATTCAAATTAATGTATATCTTCGTCGATTGATTGAAATGATAAGAGCACATATATATGTGTACAAATATAGACATTGCTTATATATAACACAATAATGAATATTGTAAAAATAGATTTTATATATATATATTTAGTTATGATATTTTATTTGAATAATAATCAAAATTGAAATAAAACATTTATTGTAAAAATAGATTTAAATACAGATTATTAAAATTTAACAATATATTTTTTGATAAAAAAACAGGCCCTTAGCCACGGTTTAGCCGTGGGGACAGACCGTGGCTAGTAGCCACGGACAGACCATGGCTAAATTAGCTATAGTCCATCCGTGGCTAATAGCCACGGTCTAGCCACGGCTAAACCGTGGCTAAGGGCCTGTTTTTAAAAAAAAAATTCTTTAATTTACGTTGGAATTTACGATCAAAATATATAAATTTATATTTTACGTTTAAAATATATTAAATATATATAATATCTACGTTTAAAATATATAAATATATAAAATATATGAATATTTTTAAATAATTCTATATAAATATAAACATATATAAATGTATATATATGTTGATCGACGCATCCGTGGCTATAAATAATCTTCTATTTATAATACTCTTCTATATATAGTAATATATATTATTGATTGTAATTACGAAACTTAAATTCAAATTAATGTATATCTTCGTCGATCGATTGAAATGATAAGAGCACATATATATGTGTACATATATAGACATTGCTCATTTATAATACAATAATGAATATTGTAAAAATAGATTTTATATATATATATTTATTTATGATATTTTATTTGAATAATAATTAAAATTGAAATAAAACATTTATTGTAAAAATAGATTTAAATACAGATTATTAAAATTTAATAATATTTCTTTTAAAAAAAAACAGGCCGTTAGCCACGGTCCAGCCGTGGCTAGACCGTGGCTAGTAGCCACGGACAGACCGTGGCTAACCATCCGTGGCTAAGGGTCTGTTTTTAAAATATATAAATATTCTTTAATTTACGTTGGAATTTACGATCAAAATATATAAATTTATATTTTACGTTTAAAATATATTAAATATATATAATATCTACGTTTAAAATATATAAATATATAAAATATATGAATATTTTTAAATAATTCTATATCAATATAAACATATATAAATGTATATATGTTGATCGACGCATCCGTGGCTATAGTCTACATATATATATAGTTACGTATATATAGTTTTACACATATAGATATATCTACACACATATATATATATATAGTTACGTATATATAGTTTTACACATATAGATATATCTACACATATATATATATAGTTACGTATATATAGTTTTACACATATAGATATATATACATATAAGAACAATTCATTAATTACGTATTAATTTATTTGTAATTTTTTTTTAAAGTTCTAATAGGAAATGGAACGAACGCATTTATCGTTACAAAACGATTTAAATCGAGCACTTCGAAACTGAATAAGTAAAAAAGAAAAAAAAAAAAAACAAACCAATGCCCTTTAGCCAAGGTTCAGCCGTGGCTAATAGACACGGCCAAGCCACGGCCTAGCCGTGGCTGATTTAGCCATGGTGAAGCCGTGGCTAACGGACACGGTCTAGCCACGGCTTAGCCGTGGCTAAATTGGCTAAAGGATACGGACAGGCCACGGATTACCCGTGGCTCATTTAGCCACGGCTCAGCCGTGGCTAGGCCTTGGCGGCAAAAGCCGCGCCAAATTTAGCCACGAAATTTGGCCACGGCTTAGCCGTGGCTAAATTAGCCATGGGTATTCCGTGGCTAATCCGTGGCTAAAGCTGAAAAAAAAATTTCCCCCTAAACCGTTGCTAATTCGTGGCTAATCCGTGGCTAAAATCCGTGGCTATTTGCTCTTTTTCTAGTAGTGAGGTCCGCATCCAATCCGGGTTCTTCTTCATCCCATCGGGGCACCTCTCCAGTATCCATTCTAGCTCGTGGCCATAGTCCACCTGTTACACTTGCGTAGGCTATAGTCTACCACCCACCATTCCAATGTAGTTTATGCCAACCCCTTAAATGTTTTGTGGCCATAGTCCACCTGTTACATCACATCATTATAGTCACCTGCTACTCCAGCAGCAACCATAACTGAGGATGACGAGATGACTCAGGCCAATATAGAAGGAATTCAGGACACATATGCGATGCCTACACCTTCTCCTGTACTCGATAGTAAGACTTTGGTGGCACCAATTGGTTTGAATCGATTAGTTGCTGATTAAATTTACATACATCATACAACAAATAGAAATGACAATAAAACATAAATGTTAATAAATTTTGAACTCTCATTCAATTTTACTC
Source organism: Petrea volubilis (assembly GCA_026212405.1). Lineage (NCBI taxonomy): Eukaryota > Viridiplantae > Streptophyta > Magnoliopsida > Lamiales > Verbenaceae > Petrea > Petrea volubilis. The sequence goes on from CM047878.1 coordinate 15,457,178, forward strand.
CTCACAAAAGGGGAGGTGTGCACATTATGAATGTCATAAAGAGCCAGTTGGACAAACCATACTTCAGTTATAGCAAGTTCCTGAAAACATTCAGCTGTGATGCTTCGCTGAATGGCAGATAATTTAATTGAAACTGGATTATCTTATATTTTGAAGGAACGAGTATTTTTCATGTATATTTGAGTATTTTTTTTTACATGTTTGAGTGATAAAGGATTGTATTTTTTTGTTAGAAATATGTTTATTTTAGGCTGGAGGGTACTGGGCATATGAAGATAGCTTTTGACAATCGTGCAACCAAGAGAATGGTTGACATGTATCGAGCCACTGTGGCTGCCTAAACTAATATTTCAAGATCTGGTCATGTATTGGGGCACCCCTCAATGGAAAAAGAAAAGTGACCAAAACAGGATAAATAGGAGTGTCGGTGGAGGTTCGTTGTATGACGGTGGGGGCAAATCAATTTGTGAGCGTCAAGCGGACTTGGTAAGTACCTATTCATATTTGTTTTTGACGTAATTAATAGATTTAATTCTTTCTTTTAATTTATTCTTATCTTTGTAGGAGGGAAAGTTAAAGAGGTCCTCCAAGATTGTTATACGAGGAAAAAAAGATAAGGGGCTAGATAAAAAAAATAGGCACATGGGTTCACCCAAGGCCACAACAAGTTCATGTAAGTTAGAGTTTTTGTTTAAATTGCTAACAAAAAAGCAGGCAAATGGGTTCACAATTTTTGTTTAAATTGCTAACATAAATTAATTACAATTGCAGGATAATTTTCAAAGTCTGGTGAGGGTCATCCGGATATGTAGGAGGCTGAGTTATCGGATCCCTCCACACAAGAAAGCATGAGCGAGTTGTTTGATTAGGCTACCATTGAACCTAACAAGAAGTGCTGAAGGTACGGGAAAAATTATCGGAGAATATCTACCTCTTGTCACGTCAATTATTCTTCGCCCGGCAATTTGTCGAGCCAGTCCGACCCAACGTTGTTGGGGTTAGAGGACTGGGTCGATCACCTAACCCAAGAGAACACACAAATCATGGAAATGATACATCGGATGATCACGATGATTTCGAAGAACACAATGAGCGGCTCAAATCAACCGTCTCATGGCCCTTCGCTGGCTCAGTATGCCGCTGATGATAAAGACAACAACTCCGATGAGGATGACTATGATTAGTATAAACTTTCATTTCAATATTTGACGGATTATGTATGAGGCAATATTTGATGAATTATGTTTTTTAAATATTTGGATAAATTATAGGGGGTTTGCTTTGATATGTTATTTATTCATATATTCAGATTATGTGATTAGTATATATTTTAAATATTTTTATTATTATTGGGCTTATAACAATGAACAAAAACATATTTAATCTAACTATTTTTTAAAAAATATTATTTTAGGGTCGAAAAAATATCATTTTTTCAAAAATATTAATTATTTTCGACGGATTTTAGGCATAATTGGAATTTAAAATATAATTGGGCATGACAATTGGAATTTATTTAAATAGAATTCGTTTCTCAGAGTAAGTCAAATGATGCATGCATCCATTGTTGTGCTAGATATTGGACATTTGGATAATAGTATCTGTAAATTAGTTAACTTAGCTCTCCATCAATTTAATGACTAACTAATTGTACAATCAATAAACTTAATTGCACTTAGCTCGAGGCCAACGGCTAGCCACATATCTATGCATTGATGTAGGTGTTCTAATAATTAATCACGCGTTAAAAATTATCCAAAATGTAGATTTGGATAAAGATCATAACAAACAATTAAGATACAATAAATATCTACAGATGGGTATGGCACGTGTAGTTTGTACTAATTTGTTGTCTATTGTATAGTGGTTCCTTTGTAATTATTTGTTATTTAAAGATGATTAAGTATAATTGCTTGTTCATCAATTGAAGTGTTGATGTAGTGTGTTTACGCAATAGACTGTCTTCCATATATATATATATATATATATATTAGTGATGGTGTATGAAAATAATTAGACTTTTTGGAAGAGACACAAGGTGTTGTTCTGGTCATGTATGGATAAAATGTGATGCTTGGGATGATGCGAAGGACCAAAGTTTAACTATAGCTATTGTTTGGCATGACAATAGGAATTTATTTAAATAGATTGGTTTATCAGAGTAAGTCAAATGATGCATGCATCCATTGTTGTACTAGATCTTTGACATAAGGATAGTTGAATGTGTAAATTAGCCAACTTGGCTCTCCATCAATTAAATGACTACCTAATAGCACAATCAATAAACTTAATTGCACTTAGCTCAAATATACTAAACAATTTTCAATTCGTGGAACTCAGGCATTTGTCATAGTTACAAATTTTCAACACTATATATAAGCTTAAGACAAAAAACTTTAGCTAATATATAGTTCTCAAATTTACTACAATAACGAGATACATAAAACAAATATAATGGCTTTTCTAAAAAGCATAGTCTTGGTAATGATTTTGTTGGTCATCAACTCCTTCAACAATGGTGAATGTCATCATCTTGGAGAAATAGACTCAAGTTTGACAAAACTCACTGGTATTGTAGAAACAGACTCAAGTTTGACGGAACTCACTCATCTTGGTGACGAAAAGATATCCCCAGCAGCTATCGCTACTATTACTGGAGGTGGACTATGTTGAACCTCCACTTTTAGTCAACCCAACATGGAATAATTGGCACTGGATGCACTTTACATAGTGCTAAATGCATGTATGCACCATTTAAAATCTAGTTTATAGTAATAAAAGGTGAAATACTCGAGAGAAGCAAGTACTACTTTCTGGATTTCCCATATTTCAACGTTGTAATAAAGTGACAATATATGTTACATTAAGAAATGGGTTGACTTCAGTAATATATGCTTATATATTTAAATTATATTGTTAATTTTTTATATTTCATTGTAATTGTCAGGGTTGAACGGCGAGACAAATAACTAACCATTCTTACCTTCTCTAGTTTTCTTTTTACTACTATGAAACTAAAAATTGAGAGGAAAATAAAGCAAAAAGAAAAAAAAAAGAGTTTTTCTATCTACAGTAACAAAGACAAAAACACCAGAAACATTTAGATGTTGTATTGTGTACTTCTGGGAAAGTACCTACAATAAGGTGCTCCTAGTGCCAATCCCGATAGATTATTTTGTGGTTGAGAGCACTACAAGAATAACTGGTTTTAGCAACTGAATTCTCAGTGATGACAATGAAATGGTTGCTAAATATATATATTTAAGGACCAAAAGTCATTTGGTTGCTAAAATCCGATTATGTATATTTTTTTGCGACCAATCAATAGTTGGTAACTATATGTGGTCGTTAAAATCTAACAAGTTAGGGCCAATATTATTGTAACCAAAGTTTGTCCTTTTAGCTACAATTGTATCAACCACTATAGATAAACATTTGTTGTGACCAAATCAGTGACAAAGTATTGAGTGGTAGCTCGTAGCTACAAGGCATTTAAGTTGGTCATCACCAATCATTTAATTTGGTTACTAAGCGTATATCATAACAACCAACTAATATGGTAGTCCAAAATACAATCATAGCAACCAACTTGATGTGGTTACTAAAAAGATACTCATGGAAACCAAATGAATTTTCTCACCAATTATTTAAGAAAAAAAGGAAAAGTTAAAAATCCCCTCAATTGAGATTGTTGTGTTTAATTAGTTGATAAGGTTATGTAGCATCCGTCCAATAATACATTAACAATAATATCATTCAATCAATATTTCATGGTATACTTTTTTTTCAATAGGATTAAATGATATTAGTTTAATTAATATTTATCTTTCATGATATACTTTATACAAAAAATAACTTTATTAGATTACATAATTTAGGTAAAAAGCTAAAACATTATAATCTTCACAAATTATTTTTATTGAAATATTTTTGAACAGGTGAATTATTATAATATGAAGTTGGAGATGATTAATACAGAAAAAGAGAGTGAAAGAAGTTAAGAATAATTTTGTTAAAAAAAAGAGAGGATAAAATTCAATGATTAGGCATTTCGGAATGAGAAAATAATGGAATATTTTTTTAATTCAAATATGAGTGTATGTATGCTCATGAATTTTTGAATATTAAAATTAATTTTTTTGGGATTTTAAATGTTTTTTTTTCTATATTTTAATCTTAAATTTATCTTTTTTAATTATATTTAATAAAAGTATAATAGCTTGTTTGTTTTGAAGGTATATACATTCATTTAACAGTACAATTAAAATATAAATTTTGATACTTTTTTTCTATTCATCAATTAGTTATTCATATTTAAAAAATGCACACCATTGAAGAGATGTGGCAGTACCAAATTTTCTTTGAAGAGAATAAAAGCAAGAAAGGAAACAAAATAAGGATAGTTTCGAATCAACTCATGATCATGACCTCAATGACCAAAGTGGGGGCATTAAGGGTATCAAATCAATTGCTTGCACCAAAAAAATTGAAAAAAGAAAAACTCAGAAAATATTTCCACGTCTTAAAAGTAACCTCAATGACGTGGTTCAAGAACAAACAAAAACAAAGAAAAAATTGTTATCATCCTTGAATAAACATACTAATAGTACTAATATTAAACGATTGTAAAGCAGAACAAACTCTCTCTTTGCAATACTACATTTCCTCAATTAAATCTACCTCAAATGCGAGTTTGTGTAACTTGCATTGTTAAATCTGCATCGAAAAAAAAGCAAAAATGCTAAAAACTGTAAGAAGTTAAGGCAAATTATTTTTGTATAAGTAAAATTACAATTAGAACATTATTGGGAAACATCTTTACATATGAATGAATACATATAATAAACTAATTCTTTCTTAAAAAATGCAAAAAATATATGCATCTTGAATAAAATTTAAGAATGAAGTCCACTCACCAATTAGGTAGATTAATAATTTCAGAAAAATTTTGGCCAATGAATCTCAACACATTTAACTACAACTTCACCCCCAGGGGGTTGGACTAGCGGTGTTATGGGTCGAATGCCACGCCGAAGGCATGGGTTCGAACCGCCGTAGCCCCTTGGGGGTGATAAATCTACGCTTGTGGGGTCCATTTGCGGGAGGCTGTGGAAGATTTCTGGTCCTGGGATTAATAGGGCACACAGTCCCTCGGAAGTCGGGGGGTCCTCCCAGATGTGTGTGGTACCCTGCAGCGCAATGCTCCCTGTCGGGGGATTCTTGAGTAGCCTATCTCCCCCCCATTTTTGTAACCAAAAAAAAAAAAAAAAACTACAACTTCAGTTGTAGTCTTTAAAAGTATAAGAAAAGGAAAACCCTTTTCATTCAAACAAAATGGAGCGGGTTTTTTCATTTTTTCACCATATGAAGCACTTTCGTGGCATGATAATTAAGAGCAAAGCTTATTGGGGAACTCAAAAACTGGAATCTTAATAATAATTGTTATGAAAAAAGTACTCGGTTCACAAACAAAAAGTTTGAAACAAATAGATGACATGACAAATAAAAGACATTTGAAACGGGTTTTGAAAAGAAATATGCTAAAATAGGACCAAAGGAACAATAAAAGAAGACATTTACTAACCAACTTATAATAAACAAAATTCATCACAAAACTGTATTTTATGATGAATTTCATTAAATATATAATATTGCTTACTTCTAAAATTTTTTAAATGATGTGGTTATTCAATTGTGCGAATATACCTGTGAATAATATGCCTATAAATATGCATTTTTCACTTATCTATATGACTTGTGCTCTGTTTGCAAACCAAGTACACGTATATTAGCCACACATTCATTGCCAATGGCCATTTGACTATGTAAAACTAACAAGTTAGTTATCCTACTTGAAAATTGATGAAGCTTACAAAGTTTTCATTTTTACCTAGCGAACTATTCATTGTCATTCTATCATGTAGCTCAAGTTATATCAACAAAAAATATGTATAAATAAAAATATTATTTTGCTAAAAATAATTTGGAATAATATGATTAATTTTATTCAAGTAAAATGGATAAATATATTAGAGTTACTTGTGCATAAGAATGTGCAAAATCAAAATGTTTTTATATTTTGAAGGTCAGTGTTAGTGCTTCAGTGACATATGAACTAGTTATGTAAGGCAAAGTAGATCAGATATGAAATATTTTGTTCAAAGATTGCATATCATAGCTTGATTACATTTTGAAATATTCCAAATAAAAATAAACAAGATAATAGAAAATTTTATTGGTTTTTCTACAATCAAAATTACCGTTTCATCTAACGCTAGAAACATTTTCTTTTCTTTCTTCTTCAATGTTTGAATTAATTTAAAGGTAATTAAGTGAAAAAGCAATTGAAAGAACTCGTTGGTTAGAATTTTAATGACAATTTATTCTTTTCTGGTGCAACTCAAGAACAATAGCTAGCAACATATCTATGCATCGGTGTAGCTGTTCGATTAATTAATCATGCGTTAAATATTATCCAAAATTAGATTTGGGACAGAATCATAACAAACAATTATGATACAATAAATATCTACAGATAGGTACGGCAAGTATGATTTATACTACGTTTTGTCTAGTCTATGGTGATTTCTTTGTAATTATAAGGCATTTCTTGGTTGATATAATAGGCAATCTTCCTTCAAAAACATCAGGGCAAATTATAGCTGCCTCCCTTAAAGTTTGCTGAAACAAATCATGTATGGAAAATTACTAAAACCTCAAGATTTGCAACATTATGTAAAAGTTAATAGAGCACGAAAAATCTTGATATTTCCCTTAGCATTTGATTTACAAACACCTCCTTGAGGTTTGTGGAAATTACACAAAAACTCATCAGGAATTGGAATTTACAACCACACTCCCTGTGGCAGAAATTCGTAAATAGATATCTTTTGAATAACCCCGCTCTCAAATCCACGGTGATGGCCTCAATGCTGTTTGACCTCATTTAATTATTGATCAACGCATCTTGATTCTCGTGTTCTGGAGAATTTTGCCAGAACCCAACAATGTCAATACCACCGGAACTATCTCGTTTCAAGGATTCTGAATTTGTAAGAATCAATCTTGTTTCAAGCCTCTTTGTCATTGGTCAAAAGGATCTACCCTCCTCCGGTCGTAGATTTGCTCGTCGGTGGTACCACCAGTCTCTCTTTAACACCATTTTTTCAAATTTCGACCATCACATCTATTGCAAAAGCCTTTAAGGAAAAAATCCAACATTTTTTTCTTCCATTTGAGTCACAAACCCTCAGTAGGAAATTATTTTGTTGGATGGGCAAACCTTATGGGGTATAGTTGTAAATTCTAATATCTAGGTGGGGTTTTATTTGTAGTTTTAGCAAACCTCAATGGGTAGGTTTGTGATTCACCCTTCTGTATAAGAATTAGTTAAAATATTGAAGGAGGGTATTCTGATAAAAAGTATTGACTTTTGTAACAAAAACTAACGAAAACCTAATGGAAGAGTTTTTCGTAATTTTTGCAAAACTCGAAGGTGGTTTTAGTAACTTCTCATAGGCAAGGGGTTTGTTGTTGTTTCGGCAAAGTTCAAGCAGTAGGCGTGTCAATGGATAGGGTTTCACCCTAGCCATACTCAAACCCTAACACATATCCTTAAAAGTATTTATCCTATCCTACCCTTCTTACCTGGACCCAGTTTGAGACTCGACAAGTCTAGAGGTTGGGCCCAATCAGCTAACCCTGAAATTTTGGGTCGGGTTTGGGTCTGACTTGTTTTTATTTTTTGCCTTTTTCATTTATATTTCATAAGTTTTATTTTTCAAAACGAAGATTTATTCCTTGATTTATCAAAATTATTTTTTATATTAAAAAAATTGAAAAAAAATACTAAGATATATATCTCATTCCACTCATTTTTCTTGTCAAAAGAATCAAAATTCAATTTTTAAACTAATTAAATTATTTGTCCTTAATTTTACTTAAAAAATATTATATATCTTTCAACCTATTAGATTAGGAAAACCTTGATGAACTAAATTTTATTTATTTTTTTATTTATTTATTGATGAGTTGATGAACTAAATTTTAGCATTTATATCACGTTACCAAAAAAATACTTTATCCACTAACAAAATAATTCATTGCAAATTTAAATTTGTGATAAATTTTATTAATCACAAATTTATCAGCAAATATTTTATTATTGATAATTATTTAATTTTATTTTAATAGGATTTTGATATAAAATTATCATAAATGCTCATATTTTTATAAAAGGAATCTATAAATCTTAATTTAAAAATTGAATGATCAAAATTGATCCCTTAATACAAAAATATGTGTATAACATTGAAATAAAATTTATAAATTAAATATAAATATATAATATAAATATTATATTACACATTATATATTATTTGTATATTACCCATAGATAGCACAAACTCGCACACAGCACACACGCACAACACAACACACACAAAATCTCAAAATTTGGGGATTGAGACCAAAAAATTGCAAATTGAAACTAAAATATGAAAGTGGTAGTATGAATATTTGTCGGGTATCATTATCCATCGGGTATGAATGGGTAAGACCTACCCTAACACTTACATTAGTGTCAATACGAGTTTGAATATGATATGAGTAGATTTTAAAATTTTAAGATACGAATAGAATATGGACAGAGAAAGAATGGATTTGGGTAGGGTAAAGGTTTTACCCTTCCCATTGATGGGCCTATCCACCTCATAGCTTCTTCAGTTTTCTCACATCCTAAATTAGAGGTGGCTTCTCCAACTGTTCCATCATTTTCAGGAACAAACCTCTATCAATAACTTTAACTTGAGGCAATGGTAATTCTGTGCATCAAGGATGCATGACACCTTTGCTAAAATCAGCACATCCTTTTGCTTTTCGACTATTCTATAAATACTACAAGAAAATATAGTTTTAGCAACCATTATGAATGGTTACTAAAAGAGCAAAAATGGTCACTAAATTTTTGGCGATTAAAATTGAATTGGTCAGTGGTGATCATAATAAAGTAGTTACTAAAAGTGTTCAGTAATGAGTTCTGAACTTGGTTGATAAAAATAAACATTTAGTGATGATCCAATAATGGTAGTTGAATGTGACATTATAGTGACAAAAGTTTTACTCACTAATGTAAAGTTCATGATCATTGTAACATTTGCATGATTGCTAAAATTAACAGTACAATGATCATGTTCGGTGCAAAAAATCAATCTTTTCACGACTCCTCATTGGTTTTTGGCTGCCGCTAGAGGTCCGCGGACTACACGGTCGCCTCCAATCCCTGGGCATACTTGAAAATGAAGCATATTTGCACTTGATGGATTTTGAACCATGGTTTCTAACTAAAGAAGAAGAGAGTCCTACCATTAAGCTGTTATGAGAAATAGTTCATATATTCCTTTTGTCTTTTACTTACTATGGTAAGAAAATTGTAGTAAAAAGGCCAAAACTCGTAGCAAAAAGTTTTTTGCTACAAATTTGCTACATATTTAGTACTGTAGTTAGTACAACCATAACAAATAGTTTTTAGTATGGACAAAGACCATAGTAAAAAGCTTTCACTATGAACTTATCAACTTTTATTACGGTATGATTGTCGTAGCCAACAAAATTGAAATTCCCAACTTTTTTGCTACAACATTTCCATTTTTTATTATTTAAATTAAATTAAATTTCATAAAAATACCTATTTTGTATTTTCTTTATGCTGTGCCAACTAGGAATCAAACCATCAAAGCAAGATCTTGGACCATGGCAGGCCACACGCATGCAACCCAAGGAAGCTTATTTTTGCGAAAGCTAGGGTTTGAACCCATGCCTTCAACATACACAAGGAAGAGTTTTACCATTGGACCATTGTAATTCTTTATTCATAATTCTTTTTTTTTTCTATCAAATGTTTCATTAATTTAATTTTATTAATTTATTACTTGACTTTAGTTTCATTAAATCTAAGGTTAAATTATAAAATTATTTATTTTAATTTAGCATAATTGATGAACTGAATATATTTTGTCAAAAATCATTCCCCCAAGTCAAATATGCCAATTGATTGTTTTCCCAAATTTAATTAAATAATATTTGTTATTATAAAATTAATAATTAATTACTATATATTTTGATTAACATATATATATATACACACACACTTATGTATACTCGACGATTATAAAAAAAATTATTTTATGAATCATCATATTTTACTATATATATACATATATTTATAGTAATAGCATATTAACAATTTAAGTTAATTTTAATTGTGTTACCAAACTTTTATGGAATATCCCCCAAAATTTCGCCAGTTTAATTAAAAAATAATTCTTTTGAAAAGCATTTTTTATACTTGACATTTCGGTAGAATTTCTTGTGGAATTTTCATGGAAAACTATTTTTTTTATTTTCGTTGAAAAATTATTTTGTCGAAGATATATATGAAAACTAATAGTTTTTAATTGTTGGTCCAACTTCTCGTCAAAATTTTCTCCAAAAAATTAAATATTAATTATTCACGTGGGTCCTTGGTATTTATTTGAAATCCAAATTTTAAATCCCTCACTAATTTCATCATTACTATTAAATTAACTACTTAAATAAGCAGTTGTAACTAACAATAAAAGTATCGAATTAAACAAGCTTTGAATTATAAATTTCAAGGGTATTGCTATATATGTAAGTGGCTCTAAAGTTTAAAATGATATATCTTTGATAGTTAAATATGTTATATTAATAAAAAATATTAATAATTGAAATAGATTTATGAATACATAGTTGATATATAATTACCTCAATTCAATGATAAATTTCAAAAAACACCTTTTTCCATATGCGATTTAATGTGAAATTCAAATATTATTGATATAGGCTAGCATATTCTCAGTGTGAATTAAGTAAAGGAAATCTAAATTATTTTAAAGCCCAAGTTGTTAAGACATTATTTAAACTTGTGCTAAAATTCGGGAAAAAGAGAAATTTTATTAATTATGTAAGTAAGTTTTTTTTCTTATTTTTTTATTCGTTACAGTTGAAATGTCTTGTTAAATAACTATCTTATTATATTTTTATTTGCTACGATTTGAATTTCATTGTAAATAACTAATTTTTCCTAATTCATTTGCTACAACCTTCATTCCATAGCAAATAACCTCCTTATTACATGATTATTTGCTACGATCAAAATTTCGAAGTGAATAATTGTCTCATTAACTAATTTTTTGCTACAGTCTAAGTTTCATAGTAAACAACTACCTTTCACTATGTTTTAAAAGGCGTAGTAAAAAATTCATAGCAATAAACTATTTTTCTTGTAGTGTATCTTTGTGAAATTATCTTTATTTTGTTGATATATGTTAATTTATTAATTTTTTAATTATAATTTTGTAATTATGTAATTTATTTATTTTTCTAATATTGTATTCATTAATTTTAGCAACTTTATTAATTTTATTAATGATAAATTTGTTAATTTTTTATGAGTACAAGTTTTTATTATTTTCTTCACATTTAGAGTAAGTTTTTAAGGTAACTTTGTCACTACATGTGAATTTGAAGGATTTATATCTAATTTTTGCGAGAAAATAACTTTTTTTGTTATTTCTTTTAACAACCATTTAAAAGTTGTTATTTGTAATTACTTGCTTTGCCACGATATAATTGAATCTAATCTGACGACAACTGCAAGAAAAGCGATTCTAAATTTTTGATTCTTAGGTTTTAAACCAATTTACTCTGCCTCTAAATTTTTGCATGCATCCTCTTCAATTAGACCACTCTATCTTTGCTACATAGCTCTACGCCGCTTTGTTGCAAGCCAAATCATCAATGACCTCAAGTTTTTCAACATTTCCCCTTTCAATTTTTATTATTCATCCTTTCTTATTTTCTTATAGAAGTTGTTGGATAGCCTTTGCTGGAACTACCAGATATCTGGAACCTGGTCCCTCTCTTTTTGCAAGCTAGAGGCGAACCCATTTTTAATCGAATCTTTATCATCATGGCAAACTCGCTCTTCATTCCATCCCAAATAGACGATGTCACTATTCTACGCGAATCCATCTACTTCGGAATTAAAACAGAAGTAACATTAATCACATAGAGTAATTATCAACCATCAAAGTTCTATTACTAACAAATCAAGATATTCCATTAAAATACTAGCAACAAAAACATTTTTCTTTAGTCTAAATTTGAAGATTCATACATACATATATATTTACACACACACACGTATATGTATATATATGAATGTATCATACATATATATGTATATGTATATATGAGATGTACGGGTGTGCATGTGCTAGTGTATGCGAATATGTCTGACTACGAATCTAATGATAACAACGAAAAGCCCAAAAACCTTAATTGTATCAAGCTAAGAGGAAATCATGTGGATACACAAACAAGGTAAATTACCTTGCCAAATCTAAACTAAAACATTGAGCATAATTTAGACTAGTTTACAACACCATAATTAGTAGAAAAGGCAAAAAAGAATAAAACAGAAAGTCAAAAGCCCCTCAATTGCACCCATGGTTCGCCGGAACAGTCAGGGGTAACGGAACGAAGCTGACCATTCCAGCTCCATTGCCATGTCATAGAACAGTTGTGGCCAGAACGAAATTATTTAGATAAAATATTTTCTAAAATATCTATTAAATTCTAAAAAAAATCTATAATTATTTTTACACTCTAAATATTTCATTATTCCCTTTTTCTACCATAACATGGTAACTAATAAACACACAAGGCTACCAACTACTAATGCGTGGACATCATCATCATCATAATAATAATATGAAATTATCAACCTTTTTCCTTTAATTATTTAGGCCTTTTAGAGAGAACTTTTATTTATTTTTATTATTAATTAAATAATGGACTATCGTATTTAGTTATCCTCAATTCATCTCAAAAATGAAGAAAAATTCACTCTTAAAAACATTTAATTAATATATATATATATATATATATATGTGTGTGTGTGTGTGTGTGTATTATATGCTATTATGATTTTACCCAGAAAAGGTAAAATTTAAAAGGAAAAATAATAATTTGAAAATTTTTGTCTCATTAATTGCCTACTTTTTCAGCTGGTTTTACTGCACAATTTCCGCTGCGATTTTCTTAGCCTCTCACTCCACTGCTCTTCCCCTCCTCCAAACCTGTCAGTTGTTGCTGATTTCTTGTCGGATTTAGTGAAAACAACCGATTTCTCATCCGAACCATTCTGAATCAGAGTTTCGGTCGATTTTGCGATGCTCTAGTGCCTCGTCAGCCTTGCATCTGTTCCCCACCATCGCGATGGAACGGCGAGAGCTGTTTCAGTTCCGGAACGGCCATTCCGGCAAACCATGATTGCACCTAAGCAAAGAACATACTCATAAATGTAGAAAATCAATATGCTGAAATATCACACTTCATGGATAACAAATCCCATTTTCTAATAAGTAGTATAAATGTATAATAGAGGAACATGTTGATGTGAAAAACCATAAAAATTGAGTAAAAACCCAACCAGGCTTCTAATATTCTATATTCTATCAACAAACCCGAAATCCATACAACATTATCTAGCTAATGTAGAACAATAACCTTGATACAGTCACAAGAAGAAAGAACTTTTGAGCATTTTTTCGAAAATGACTAATTACTTTGTAATACAAGAGTATGCAAATGAATAGTTAGACTAAAAAATTGCATGCTCGCTCACGAATCTTGCACTTAAAAATTTAGAAAATTTTTCTAGCAATTTTATATACATAAAAAGAGTTGGCTAAAAAGAGAAGATTTTATGATGACTGTAGATTTTGTCGTTTTACTACCTCACAAGAATGCTAAAAATGGTTCAATTTCTTGTAGTTCGTAGTGAAAAGCAAGTTCACGATTCTCAATTTTATATAGAACATAAGCTTGCCTATTGAACTCTCGTTCAGTCATATGTAGTCCTAAGTCCTGAATCCATTCTTTCTAATTTAATTCAAAAATATAATTTTTTTTGAGCAACTCAGAAATTAATAATCTTTGACTCTTATTTCAAAAAATACACACTTGGTACCCAACAAAATTATGATATCAAAGCCACAATCAAAAATTAAAATATAAAAGCAAATAAATTAAATTAAATTAAGTTAAACCCTCTCTTTTACTTTAAAGGAAAAAAAATCGTCCCACCATTTTCAACATAAACTATCTTGCTTTAGATTATAATTGTTAGATTCTTTTAAATAATTATGCATAACCATAAACTTACCCAAAATCAAATTAAAAACTAATATAAATATTGTGAATAGGATACTATAATTTTGTCATTTATTTTTGGGATAATTACTCCCACTATCCCTGAGGTTTGGCCTAATTACAAATAACACCCCCTTGTATCAGAAATTACCGATACCCCCCTGAGTTTTGTTCCCGTCTTACAATTTCCACCTTCCGTTAAGTTGACTAACAGTCAACGTTTGTACGCTAATGTAATCTCCCAAAATTACCCCTTCAAAGGCGGGAATAATATTTGAACAAATATAAAATGACTCATTTACCCTTAAAGGGGTGTTTATGATAAATAATACCATTATTTGAGGTATTTTATGGTAATTGCTATAATCTCAGGGGGTTTAATGTAATATTTTTGTTAAATATATATATATATATATTTACACACACATACATATACATACACATACATATACACACGCAGACATACATATGTATATACACACACATACATATACACACACAGATATACATATACACAAATATATATATACATACAAACTCCTCCTCTTCGCCGGCCATCCTCCGCCGTCGCCGGCCACCGTCCGCCGAGAGGAAGGAGGGAGAGATAAAGGGGGGGTGCTAGTTGTAATATTGGTATAACTTCGGGGGGGTTCTGGTAATTTTTGAAACTATAGGGGGTTTTTTGTAAATTAACTCAATCTCAGGGTGGTGAGTGTAAATCACCCAAAAAAAGGGAAGGGGTATTTTTGAAAATTAGAATAAGTTTGTAATATTTTTGAAACCTCAGGGGATTTTTGATAATTTTTGAAAAAGTAGGGGGTTTTTCATAAATTAGCCAAACCTCAGGGATAGTCAGTGTAATTCGCCCTTATAAATATCGAACCATATACATACAAAAATTAGATTCCAAAACTACTATAAATATTGTAACTAGGACACTACGATTTGTCATTTCAATAGTTGAATATTATACAACAAAAACAATAACACTTAAATTTAAAAAGAAAATACGAAGATGAAAAAATATTTGAGCAAGTCGTTGCAACCATTAGATATTAATTGCAAGCTACAATATATTCTAAAAAAGTCCGTGTTCCAACATATAATATACGCTAAACAGTCTAGAACCAACTGATTAAACATATATCTTTATTTCCAATAACTATGAATATGTAAGCAAACTCAACGGATTATGCTGAACATCTAAGCAAACTCAATTGAGATACATTTTAAAGGTGCAAAATTTCAGACTAAAGTAAAAATATTCGCACAAGGACAAAAAAAGATTAGAAGAAAATGATAAAGAGTATTTCATGAAATCTGATGAAAAATTTTGGTCCAAAGATTTGAAGAAGCTATTTTATGAACAATAATATATCTACATTGTTGTCAGCAATAAAGTGAATAAACATAGGAAAGTGAGTTTATGTCAATTGTTTAGGTTATCTTATCTTCTATTATATCTCTATGGTATAATGAGTGGATAAAGGAAAAAATGGATAAAAGATTGATATATAGATGAACAACATTAGACTTTCTACGTTATCACATTATTATTGATATTGGTAAACAATATCGTGCTTTCTTAAAAATTATTGGTTGAATGTTTTAGAAATTTCTTATGACTTAATTTTTTATTATTGAGTTTCATCACAAACTGTTGAGAAGGTATTTATTTATAGTTTTAGCATACGAATTATTCAATTTAGTCATACATAATTCAGGCCCTCCTTCTTCGCAAATTAAAAAAAAAAAAGTCATGTATAATGAAACTAATCAATTCTCACTCAATTAATCCAAGTACTAGGAAGTATTTGTTTAACACCGCCTTAGGGCTCAATTAATCTTAACTCATTCTCATGCAATTTTAATATCAATTGATTTCGTGTAATCAGAGCCACAATCGCAAATCGTTTCTCTACCTCATCAACAATTTTCAAATTCAATAACTAGGGGTGATCAAGCCATAATCAAGCATTATGACCGTTAAACCAAATTCGCACACTAAGCACACGAAATCATTCGCATCCAAATAATTCTCATAGATTAGGAAATAGGAAAAATTATATCATCCCTTACACATAACAATTGATTTACTTCATGATGGATTTTAGGAAGAAAAAAAAAACGAAGTATGAAAAAGAATGCATAAAAGGGAAAGAAATAGAACTAGTTGGTGGACAATCCAATGATGAACTTCCCTCCAATCGATACTCTTGACTCCGCCTTCAATTCCCTTCAGTCTCCATCTTCCAAGATGAAAAACTAGCTAAAGAATGAAAGAGAAATTGTTCAAAATCCCTAAAAATCTAGAAAAAAAAATATGTGACAATGGTTTGTGCCTGAATCTGGACTTAGAAGGGGGAGAAATCCACCTAGAACTTCTTTCCTAGTCCGAGTCCTAATAATACAAAGAAAGTTGTTAATTACTATCGCGGACTTTGCGTACGTACCCAAAATATTTTGGGTACATACACAAACTTATAGATTCACTTTTCATGCTGATGGCTAAAACTGGGTACCTACTCTAAATATCTTGCATATATACTCATTCATACAGACTTGTTTATTCTCTGGATGGCTTGAATTAGGTTGACACTCAAAATATTTTGTATAAATACTCAACTCCTGACTTCAAATTTTCGTGTCCTTTATCGTATTTTGCCCTTCTAACCTGCAAAACAACGATTTAACTCAAATTTGCAATAATAAGGCCCGAATAGGGAAATATACGTGATAAGTTTGATAAAATAAACAACAAAATCAAGTATTATTTCTGACTTATCAGGGGCAAGGTGGGGGGTGAGTTTTTTAATAAGTATATGTGTGTATATATATATATATATATATATATATATATTTATTTATTAATATAATTTATTATATATTTTTATTTTTTTGATTTTTGATTTATATTTTATTTCAAATTAGTTTACATTCATTTTTGTTATTTTTCCCCTCTTATTTTAATTAGGTAGGCTTCAAGGTGTACAATCCAAAATCCACGTCATCAACCATGTCTAGAAAATTCCAAAATTGATGGCCACATATGCATTATCCAGTGATGACATGTCAATTTCTGACCAAACTATGCCTTTTAGGTCTAACATTGCAAAAATTTTGAAAGTTGGTGTCCCACATTTTGCCACCCCAAATAAAAGTTCTCCTGAATGTGCTTAGGGGTATCTTAATTGTTTTTAAAAAAAAGCATTTTTTCTGTTACACACTAGTGCATGCCCACGTGTTTTAAAATTTATTAATCTTATAAAAGATATTGTCCTACCTAGCGAAAGATATTTGAAAAACATACCAACAATGTTATCTCAAAAAACGAATTTCATACAATAACATTTACATAATTCGAAAAGTCTTTGAATAATTAATTACCCAAATAAATGAATACTTTACTTGGTATAATAACATACAAGGCTAAACTCATCGATATGTCACTCTTGTACAATATGATGAACAAGCTACCCATTTATGTTAGCCTTTTTAATAAATGTTTTAACTAACTTATGATAGTTAATAGTAAAGTTGTCAATGTAATTATGAAACTTAGGGGCATGCATTCAAGTTAGATTGTCCTGAATGTCATATGAGTGTGCAAATAATTTAAGATTTTCAATTCTCTACATAAGCACATATTTGGAAACTTTTGACAATGCACTCTATTCTTACAATATAGTTAAATAGAAATATAACCAACACATATAATGACTTATATAAGATGTGTTACCATTGTAATGATGTTATTAGCCATTAGTTGTGTTTTGAATGTTGAGGGTCATTATTTTAGAAAAATTGACTTAAGTTTGCTCGACTCTACTCACTATGGAGAAAAAAAATTGACTTGAGTATGTTGATGCATTAAATTTTGTAATGCAACCTACCAAGAACCTACTAGGAAAATTCGATGGCACTAATTTTTGTGAGGAAGGTCTTTTAGCAAACATTCTTAAAAGTACTGCTTGTTAATCCATCGATTTAGTTTTGTCACTCCATACATTAACTGTTTGACATCATATAACTTTGTTTGTGTTTCATTGATACCAATTACAAATGCAAGTATGCAATGTTTTAGGGCAACCAATGAGAAGTGTGGCGGTGTATGAAATGTGCCAAAAACAAGCAACGTATTGCTTTTTCTATATTGTGTAAAATTTCCTAAATAAATGGGTGACACAATTAAAATTAACCAACTTTTATATATAATCATTTTATTCAACTTTTTGTGATTTTGTCGTAGGATCTTGTTGATATTTATGGAATGTTACGTTGTTTGAATGAAAAGAGTTATAAAAAATTCAACTTGAATTATTCAGATGATAAGGAAATACGTTACAATAAAACAATTGTGTATTGTCACTTTAAAAACAAGCTAAATGGTATGCAGAATGAAAGCTTAACTCTCATTATTTTCGTACATTATGACGATAGAATAATTCTTAATTTGGACGAAGAATTATTTTAAATAATTTTAATATATTTAATGATAAAAGCATGTATCGAAAACTTTTCAAATTGTTCAAAGGAGGTTTGATTATTTTTAATTTTATTCGACATAACTACTCTCGTATATTAAATTTTAATTCAAAAAGAAATATATAGATATTTTTTCTTTCCAACTGGAACTGAAAGATGTTTAAAAGATATATATATTAATATAATTTATTATATATACTTTTTATTTTATTATATTTTATTTCAAATTAGTTTACACTCTTTTTTGCATTTCTTCGCGCTCTTAATTTAATTTAGTAGGCTCTAAGGTGTATAATCCAAAATTTACATCATCAGTTATGTCAGGAAAATTTCCAAAATGATCACCATGTATGCATTATCCAATAATGACATGTCAATTTCTAGCCAAATTATGCTTTTTCGATGAATTTGTCCTAATATTGCAAAAATGTTGAAAGTTGTCCCACATCTACCACTCCAAATAAAAAATTATCCTAAATGTGCTTAGAGGTGTTTTAACTCTCCTAAAAAAGCTTTTTTCCGATATTTTTATTGACTTTATCTCTGAGTTTTTGTAGCTCAATGACTGCAATTGTCACGGTAATTTAAATATTCATTTGGCATATTCTAATAATTAACATAGATCAAAAAAAAAAATAAAAAATACAATGGAGGGATGGAGCTAGAAGGTGGTTGGAGGGGGAGTCACCCCCAAGCTCGTGTGGAGTTCAATTTAATATGTATTGTTAAAAAAAAAAAAAAAAATAGATTTCGCCTTCCCTAAATAATAAAAAGGGTTAATTGCAATTTTGGTCCCATAGGTATATCTTTGTCCAATTTTGATCCCATTCCTTTCAATGTTCTTAATTTCGGTCCCATATGTTTCAATTTTTTTGCAATTTTGGGACTTTTCTGAAATTTCGTCTAATATTTAATGTTGAAGGCACGCGCCCCTCACGTGGGATCAAAATTTCGTCCAATTTTGGTCCAGTTTGTTTCAATTTTCTCAATTTTGGTCCCATACGTTTCAAAATTTTGCAATTTTGGGACTTTGCAAAAATTTGAAGCATATGGGATTTAACGGCCACGTAAAACGCGCATGCCTTCGCCGTTAAAGATTAAACGGAATTTTAGAAATTTTCCAAAATTGCAAAAATCTAAAATATATGAGACCAAAATTGAGAATATTGAAACATATGGGACCAAAATTGAGAAATTTGAAACGAATGGGATCAAAATTGGATAAAGGCATACTTACAAGGCCAAAATTGCAATTAACCCTAATAAAAATACCTTAAACATTTTAGAAATATTTGATATTGCCTCAAATAAAAATTTCTAACTCTATTTCTACATGAAAAGATGCCGACTATACTGGTCTTATTTGTACCGAAATTTTTACCACATACTTTTTTTTTTTTGAGCCATTTTACTGCATACTTCAGAAGGGCTAAATTTATGATTGAATAATTTCATGACATAATTAAAAGGGTTCTATACTTCCAATCAAAAGCGTTTGCAGAAAAACCTTTTTCACGTCATATGTTACACAAATTTGAACATCCACCATGCATGGTAGATGATGATAAGGTAGATAAACTATAAACAAACCAAGCCATGATCCAAAAAAATCAATCGGAGGGGTGCTAAAGGATTAGGACCACGTGAGGCTTTAGAGCTTAGGATGGTAGATGATGATAAAGTAGATAAACTATAAACAAACCAAGCCATGATCTAAAAAAATCTATCGAAAGGGTGCTAAAGGATTAGGACCACGTGAGGAGCTCCTAAGCTCTTTGCAAACATTGTCTAACATGCTCAAAAAATCTCTTACAATTACAAAAATCCGAAGAGGATTCGATTCGTCCTTGCTTACATCGCCATGGAAGTATTCTGTAATCTCCCTAACTTGCAACATAACTCTGTTTTCATCCTCCTGCAGCTCTTTCAACCTCGTTTCCCCGTGTTTGAGGAATGACCGCATGGAAATGACAAAACTGCCCTTCTCCTCCTCCACGACCATCTCCTTCTCGACAAGATTTCGAAGCCTGCGCATACCCTCGGATAAGTTTGCCACAGAGCTTGCAAGAACATCTAAGTCTATTGTGGCGGTTTTCTTAGCATTGCATAGCTCGGTGCTCAAGCCGGACACAAGATCTAAGCCCATTTGCCGGTAGTGTTCTTCTTTGTCGTGTGTGTTTGCATTCTTGCTCTTTTGATGGATCTTTCCCATTATGCTTTCAGAGACTCTCAATCCCTCGGATCGAATGATTTCTTGGACGACAAAATGGAGGAGAGTAGTTTTTCCATCCGTGCCCTTCACGTCAGCTAGCTTAAGAAGGGCATCGAGCTTGAAGGCTTTTGCTCCTCCTCTTATTGTACCAACGTTCATCCTGTTTCCTGTCTTGAGCACTGCCTCGAGTAGCTTTAGGAAGAGCCGGCTCGATCCCAATTCCTTGCATGCCTCCTGACAAATAAATCAGGAGTGTGTTAGAGATATTAAATATTTAACTTTTATGTTCCTCTTTTGAATACAACAAATTTTTAGATTTGATGGTCATTCTATATAGCATCAGAGTTAGGCCAAACAAAAGATTCTGATATTAAATTTCACAGCTACTTATTTATGGAAAATAGTTTCATTTGTAAGGCTTCACAAGGAAAAACACGAAAAATTAGAAAAAGGGTTAATTACAGAAACCCCCTAAGGTCTGCCCGTTTTCACAAAATTCCATGTTGAATGAAAAATTACAAATACCTCCCTAATGTTTGTCTTGTGCTACAATTCTCACATCGAGTTGGGGGTAACTGTAATCTCGAATCAAAGGGAGTACTTGTAACTTTTCACACCACCTCGGATTTTGTTAAAATGGGCCAAACCATGGGGGGAGTTCCATAATTAACCCGAAGAAAATTATTTGTATCTTTTAGATGAGATGGTACAAGATTTGAGGCATGGTTTTAATATTCAAAATTTTGACGCTTTTAGTAGCTTACCTCGAGCACTGAGAATGATTTTCTGAGATGAAGAACCTCCTCTTCAAAGGTTTCCTTATAAAGCATTGCTTCAATTCTTGCAAAAGCAAATGGTATCTTGAGCATTGCCATAACTAACTTCTCAGCTGAGCCCAATTCATATATATCTCCTTTGTAGTTTGCGAGTTTAGCCTCTTCTTCCTTAGTGGGCACCATCTTTGAGAGCGCTTCTAAATCTTGCAACGATAAGCCATCCCCTATTACAAACAATCAATTAAAAAAGGCTTGTTTAGTTCTATAAATGTCTCTAAAACGATGCTCTATCTGCGTGGCATTGAGTCCCGTGTTTCATCTTTTACCATATGAATGTTTTTACTTGTTTAGTTCTATTTTGTTTAAGGGGTTGTAATATCTTGAGTGGCTTATATCAACTTAGATCTTCACTAATCAAGGCATCAACGTGATGATTTAGACTTAGAAATTTGTGAATTTGGGTGACACAATTGAATTTGTATACAATATAGAAGTACTTCTATCGGGTAACAAATTCCATCTTTAATCAAATTGTGTATAAAAATGGTATTCAAGCTATATATATATATATATAAAGTACTTGCACCTAGGGATGCGAACGAATCGAGATTTCTCTAAAGCTGAACGAGTCAGCTCAACAGAGGTTTGAGTTCAAATTTGACTATTTCAATGCCGAGCCTAGCTCGAGCGAGCCTATATAAGTTTCGAGTCAAACTCGAGTCAAGTAATTTTTGTTCGTAGCTTTTTTAATATTTACTTTTATTTTTATATAATTATAAATAATATATTGATTTTCGAGCTCGATCTTAGGCCTGCAGCTCAAATACAACAAAATAATTGAAAATATTTGAACACGAGCTTATAATTTATTTATAAATTCAAGCCAAACGAGTTAAGGAGAGCTCAAACAAGACTCGAGTTCGAGCCCGAGCTTGAGACTCTTTTTTCCTGAGCTCAATTTATTTGATTCAGAGCTCGAGTTCAAGCCTTAAAAAAAGGCCAAAGATAACCTTGAGGTATGCAGATGTTTTCATATGCAACCCTCTGCCTATTACCATTAGAGTTTTTAACAGAAACCGTTAAATTTTAACATATTTTTTCTATTTTATCCTTTTTTCAATTTTGACCAAATTTTACAGATTGTCCAGGGTTGATTTTGTAATGTAGTGAAACAGATAATGTCTTTTTTGTAATATTTATACTAACTTAACAAACAAAATCATTGATAACCAAAAAAAGAATAAAAAAAATTACAAACCTTATAATCCGCATTGAAAAATTGAGATGTTTTTCAAAAAATACTAAACACATGTTTAATTTCCATAATACAACACATATATGACACCTTAAGTATCATTTTTGATGAAAAAATAAGCTATTAAAAACATCATTTTCGATAAAAAAAAAATCATGTATCACCAAAGATTTGGGGTAATTTTGTCTTTATCAAATCCTCGTTAGTATTACAATTAGTATGTAGATCCTAGAGTTGTCTAGGTAATTTTCCGAAATCGAGGGTTAAATTTGTTATTTGATCACACCTCAAGGTGTTTAGTGTTATTTATTTGTTTTTCAATAGTAAAAAATATGAGGGCATTTTTTTCTTTCTCACATCTCCGTTAGTACTACAATTGAATATGCAAACCTTAGGGTTACCTAGGTAATTTCCAAGAGGGTTTAATTTATAATTTGACCATACCTTAAGATAATTCAATGTAATTATCCCTATAAATAACACTTAAGTAATTCCTTTGAACTTTTTGGCCGAATTCATTAAAAAACACGTATTTGAAATTCTTTTTCTCAATTTTCACTTAGAATTGTTTTTGAAAAACATGAGTTGGTTAATGAAAATTTTCAAAATATGCCTTTGCCTGTGAAATTTAGCAAGACAATTTGATTAAACTGTTACTAAGTTATAATATAAAGCACTAAAACGTAGTAGGATAGTGGGCTGGACCGCTAACGAAACCTTACCAGTTACCACCGGTGGCATTACCCGTAATAAAAAAACATTACAAATTTATACTTTTAATTTAAACATGTATTTAAGTTATCTTATTCTTTATTTTATAAACGCATTGAATGCACGCAATTATTAGTTTTGGAAAAATCCTTCCATGGACCTAGTGCAAATCCAACCATGCATTCGGCGGTTCAAATTTAGCAACATCTCATGTATTTTTATAAAATATATTTACAGTGTTATTACATATAGACCATTATGTATATGGACGAGAGATCCAAGCACCTAGTCCATCAAAATTTTTCCTTAATTTTACATAAATTTGAGGGGAGACAACTTCGACTAGCTACCTCGTTGACCTTAGCGATGATTAAATAAGTAAAATTATGAATTTAAATTTTGATACCTCGGATTAATGCCCCGCACACTTGCTCTTCAGTCACGTTCAAGGCCTTGGAAAGTATAGTGATGTTTTGTAGTCTCTTAGGCTCGAGAACGTGCTTGCTTGGCGATGGAGTTTTGCTCTTGGCTTCCTCATTCTTTATAGGATTTTGCAGATTGTAACCGAAAAGGGACTCTATCATTTCCTCATCAAATCTACAATGATGTCTCACAACCATTATAAACAATTATTTAACCAAAAAAAAATAAAATCAAATTTAGCAACATGTATCATAATCATCATAAAGAAGCTCGACTCTCTTTTCTCTTATTTATTTTTTTTAATTATCAAATCCATATTATTTTCCCTACATTTATTTTATCCCTTTTTATATAAGATTACTATTTATTTTCTTTTTTCAACTTTTCTCATGCCTATCTCAACGCTATGTTATCAAATCTATAAAATCATTCGCAATTTTTTTTTTCAAAACTATTAATACATACATATATATTTTTTGGGAAAAAAAACACCTTTCTATATAGAAAATATTACAAAATCAAATATATTTTCATTCTATATGTAAAAGTAAATATTTTCATCTAAATAGTCCAAATATATTTCCATTTTTCACACCAAAATCAAATATATTTTCATTTTATATGTAAAAGTAAATATTTTCATCTAAATAGTCCAATATATTTCCATTTTTCACACCAAAATCAAATATATTTTCATTTTATATGTAAAAGTAAATATTTTCATCTAAATAGTCCAATATATTTCCATTTTTCACACCAAAATCAAATATATTTTCATTTTATATGTAAAAGTAAATATTTTCATCTAAATAGTCCAAATATATTTTCATTTTTCACACCAAAATCAATTCTAATATATTTGAATTGATTAGAGATATCATAAAATTCACGAAAAAAAAAAGAGCAACTAAAAATAAAACCGAACATGCCCAAATGTGTAGTCTGCAAAGAAAATATCATAAAAACGAAACTATATTTTTATTTTATACCCAAAAGTCCATATTTTCATCCAGATAATCCAAATTTATTTCCACGGGCACACCAAACTCAAATCTATTTTAATTTTCTAAAAATGTACTATGAAATTTAAATTAAGAACAACTAATAACAAAACCAAAATGCCCAAATGCTATGTCCATAAAATCATTGAAAAATTATTTCAAAACTATTAAAACATACATATATTGTTTTAAAAAGGACACCTTTCTATATATAGAAAATATCATAAATCAAATACATTTTTCTTTTATACCTAAAAGTCAATATTGTCATCTTAAAGTCGAAACAATCTAACCTTATTTCAGTTTCTTACACGAGAATCAATTTTAATATATTTAAATTTATCAAAAATCTTTAAAATAATTAAAAAACCACACACACACACAACTAAAAATCAAAATCATGTTGTATCAAAAAAAAAAAAAAAAAATTCAAAATCATGCATGCCCATTAGTGTCTTACTCAAACGAGCTCGACCGCAGCTTGTCCCACACCGTCGAACGATTTGGCGCGGCTCTAACTTTGTCCCAGTGCAGTGGTTTAAGCTTTGGCAGTGGAGACCCATCTTTTCCCAACGGCATTTGTTGTATGAGCTGAGAAATAGGCGGCGGAGGCGGCGCTTTCAGAGGGTTCATTTGCCCTTTCGCAAGCGGCGGCGGGCATGGCGGCGGAGGAATTCCTGCCGGAGCCTTGGGAGGCGGGTTTGAGGGGATTGACGAACTACTTTCAGATAAATCTTGCATTTTCCGTGAATTTGGGAAGTGGGATTTCATATTCACGAGCGATGGCGGACATGGTGGAGGAGGAACTCCGGCCGGCGCCTTCGGAGGAGGATTTGAGGGGATTTGTGAACTAGTTTCAGATAAATCTGGTGATTTGGGTGAATTTGAGAAGTGGGTTTTCATTTTCATGGGTGGAGGGGGGGGAGGGGGTGGCGGCGGCGGAGGTGGGAAGGCGGAGCGCGGCGGAGATTGTGAAGTGGGAGCTCCATGTAGTTCATCTTTCGATAATATCTCTGAGATTTGGGCAAGACTCGAAGAAGCTGAAGCGTTTGAAAGCCTCAACTGGGACGATGGATGCGAATCGGAGAAAGAATGAAAAGATTCATCATCCGAAGAATGAGTAATCACATCATCAATTACGTGAATTTCTTCAGGAATTATTCGTTCGCCGCACGAAGAATAGGACCCACTATCGTGCTCTTGCTGGACAGACTCTGAAATCTCGTGCACAGTGGTAATCTCTCCAAAAGAAGAACAAAAACCACTCTCACTCTCCGAATTTATGAGTCTCTTGTTCGACCCTTCACTCTCATCAAATCTAGTTTCAATTTTTTGAGTGTTGGGATTGATTTTCAGGTAACATTTTTCAGGTTCTAAAGCGGATTCGAGTGAATCGAGGTAAAAAAGATCAGGGCCCGGATCAGAGCTTACCTTTTTGGCTGAGCTTTGAGAGTTCATGAACTTTGATATACCTCTTGTTCTTTGTTTTCTCTTGTGCTTCTTGAGTTTCATACAGGCAAAAAAGAGTGCAATGGCACAAAAAGCAAATGCGGCTCCAAAAGATGCAAGAACTGCTGTTAATATTTTAGCAGCTTTTTTATTCCCTTGATTTTTCTTGTGTACCTTGTGGGCTTGTGGTAGTGGATGATGGTGGTGGGTTGGTGGATGCGCGTGTCGGTGATGAACTTGCAGCGCCGGAGAAGGGGCTGGAGCCCCGCCGTAGGCAGCGGGGGCTGGCGCCGGAGATGGTGAAGGGGATGAGAAATAAGTGGAATAAGGAGAGTAATCCCCATTTCTTGATTTTCCAATGCCTAGCAAAAATCTGAACTTTTCCAGAGCCAAGGCCTCCTTTTGATCTTGCTTTTCAGCCCCTTTTGAAATCAAAATGTGAGTGGTGCAGGAGAAAGAAATGAGGAAGAAAATGATGATGAGAATCATGTGGAGAACATGAGAAGCATGACCCATGTTCTTGATGATGAGCCCGCAGGTATAATCATAGAGAAAAATTTTATCTACTTTTTGGGGCTTATAAATCTATTTTGATTCTCAGTGGGGGCTTGATTTTCTGGATGGTAGAGAGAAAAGGAGAAGATATGATGATGGTGTAGTAGTATTAGATGCAGATATAGCAGAGAGACTTTAATGCTACTCCAAGGAACCCCTGAGCATGGCAGTTGTAGCTGTACTGGTCCTCCTTTATTTCTTTCTTGCGTCTCTTCTATCCTCCATTAATTCTATCTTTTGAGTACTGTTATCACTATTGCTTAGCAACATCACCTCTTTTGTACACTTCCTCATGGGAGGTGGGTTTTGGGGTGGGGGGTGGTGTTCCTGTCTTGATTCTTTCTGTTAATACTATTACTTAGCAAAATCTACACTTTCTCACGAGGGGCGAGGTGAGTAGGGGGTGGGGGTAGGGGGTGGTGTTGTCTTGACTTGTTTCTTTCTGCTAATACACTATTACTTAGCAAAATCTAAACTTCCTCATTGGGTTGGGTAGGGATTGGGGGTGTAGAATTAATATTATTACTTAGCAACATCACCTCTTTTGTACACTTCCTCATGGGGGTAGGTGGGGGTGGGGGTGCTCCTGTCCTAATCCTTTCTGTTAATACTATTATTTAGCAACATCACCTCTTTGTACACTTCTCATTAGATGTTGCCCAGGTCCGTAGTATCTAATTGGTGTACTCAATTGTTATTTTTTACGGTTAAATTGGTATGATAGTATAATAATTTTATAGTTTAATATATTTTGATATTATTATTTTTAAATTTAATTATTAAAAATTTTATTTGGGCACTATCCAATTAGATAGTATGAGCAATTCCGTACGCTTCCTCATGGGGTGGGTGGGTTTTTTTTTTGGGGGGGAGGGGGGGAGGGGACGTTTCTTGATCCTTTCTTTAGGACTTAAAATCCTTCATCTAAAAAGAGAAAAGCCCAGCAATCGTTCTGAACTTTATCATTTAGAGGTGCGCTTCTCTTTGTTCCTTTTGCTTTAGTATTAGCCTTTTTGGGAGCTAAAGAAGATCTTTTACAATAATGCATTATAAGATTCATGGGACTTACATTTGAATCGAGGATTTATGTAGCTAAAAGCCATGATTCACTCTAAAAATGTGGGATTTGTGTGGGGTCCTAATTTGTTGGGGTTGCCTTAGAATTCACTAGGGTGTGTTGGTGTAAGACCTCCAACCTAAGGGTTTACTTAAATGTGAAAGAGACATAAATGGAATGCTTTTAAGGTATACAAATGCACACTTAGGCTTCGTTTGGTAGGGTGGAAAATGAGAGGAAGGGGAGGGGAAGGAAGAAATTGGAAGGAAAATGTATATTTTCCCTTGTTTGGTTGTGGGGGGAAAGGGGAAGGAAAGAAATTGAGAATGGAAAAATAAGCATGGGGCCCATTGATTTTTTTTTCCACCTACAATCGGACGGAAAATGAGAGGAAAATAACACAAGGATCTCTATAAAATTATATTTCCAAAATTGCCCATATATATAATTATATTTAATTGTGGTTGTCGTTTGACACAATATAAACAAATATTTCATTATATTAATTTATATATTTTATTTACATTATACTTTACATTATTTAGTTTAATTTTATTAATCTATTTTAATACATAAATTCATAAACATAATTATGATTTATAATAATATAAAGGTATAATTGTCATTTAGTACATAAATCATTTTCTTTCCTTCCACTTTTCCATTCAAACAAACAAGAGAAAATAAATAGATTTTTATTTTCTTTCCATCTGTTTTCCTTTCAACCAAACATACCTGTGGAAAATTAAAATCCATCCATTTTCTTTCCTTTTGTTTTCTTTCCTCTCATTTTCTTTCCTCCCTATTTTCTTTCCTCTGCCAAACGCACTGTTAAGGTAAAAAGGCATGATTTTGATGCTTAATTATGCAATATAGGGATCGTTTAGATATGTTTAAAAGGAAAAAAATGCTTGTCGAATTGTATTTTTATAATAGAGTTTTTTTAATAAGTCAATTTTGTATTTGGGTGCAATAATTTAAAAGTTCTTTTAAGAAATTTTTTTCCAAAAGCTGTTCCGAATAGCTTCAAAATAAGAGGAAAAAAGAAGAATAGCTTTCAGGATTTCTTTTTCCTTTGAGTTTGAGTTTTTAGAAAGCCCAATCAAATATTATTTTTTAGGGTTAATTACAAGTTGCACCCCTCAACTTATACCTATGTAACACTTACACTCCTCAACTTCATAACGTAACAATTCAGCCCCTCACTTAACAGTTAAACTTACTTTATTAACGGCGTTAGAATTTGACCGTTAAGTGTGACGTGTCACACTTAAAGCCAAGGTTATTTATTAAATACCAAATTTACCCTTCATTCATTTTAATCAATTTAGCCCCTCAATTTTTTAAGTCTCTAAAATATAAATATATTGTAGGTATCTATCTATATATATATATATGTATATATTTATAAAAATATGAGAGTTTATTATAATTTAATATAATTATATTTTTTTAATATAAATATATTTAAATTTTATAAATAATAAATTGTGTATATATGCATGTATAATATAATAAATTCATATTTTGAAATGTAAATAAATTTATATATTTAAAATTTAAATATATTGTAGGTATTTGTATATATATGTACATATTTGTAAATATATGAGAGCTTTTATGATTTAATATAATTATATATTTTTTAATATAAATGTATTTAAATTTTATAAATAATCAATTGTGTAAATACATTTGTTTATTGATTACATATTATTGTAGACCTTTTATACATATAATTAATATGCATATATGCGTATTTGAGAGTTTTTTATTATTTTATACATGCATGTATAATTTAATAATTTTATATTTTAAAATACAAATAACACTATATATTTAAAATATAATACGTACATATTTATACATATATGTATAATTTAACATACTCATATTATTTAATGTAAATATATTTATATTGTATAAATAAAAGATTGCATAAATACATTTCAACATATTCATATACAAAGGGACAAAAAAGAAGCAAGAACTAGGGGCAAAAATGTCCAAATATTTCAACAGTCATTCACAATAGTAACTTTCACTTTAGTCAACGTCCACGTCAGCAAAATCTGACGATTTCGAAAACGGAGGGGCTGAATCGTTACGTTATGAAGTTGAGGGGTGTAAGTGTTACATAGGTATAAGTTGAGGGGTGCAACTTGTAATTAACCCTATTTTTTATTCAATTGTTTTGTTAAAACAAATAAGTAGTTTTCTTTTGAAAAAAATCACATTAATATGGGCTCATAGTACATTTCTCTCTCACAAACTTTTTTTTTTAATTAGCAGAAAGTGAAGTGTATTTGGTAATGTATTTTCTTTTTCTTTCTTTATACATGTGACGAGTCTAATTACAATTGCGAAAAATCCTGGTTTGTCCCTTGTCTCTTGCCGAACCACATGTGAGAGAGAGAGGGAGCCAAACCGACAAATAATGGCATGTTGCATAGCGGAGGACAAAATTGGCTTGGCTTAGCCGTACTTGGAATGTTTGTGCCATGCCGGCCTGTGCCATCGGCCTCAAGGCTTCACTCAGTAGCTACAAGCCTACAAGAGATGGGTGGTGTGGCATTGCAACTTGCAAGGAGGGATGTCCAAAATCGTCCTTTTAGTTTTTGTCGGTGACAAAATATGACACATGACATAATACGACATGATACATAATACAATATTCTTTTAGGACATTTCTGATTTAGCATATGAAATTAGTGAATCTTAAGAATGATACTTTTGTATGAATGGTGTATGATTTGCTTGTGCCATATGGAACTATTATGTAATGTACAAAGGCCAGTAGTCTCACATCATGTTTGATTGTGATTGCTGAACCGTGCACTTAGGGCGAATTGACTTAAATGATTTTGGTTGGAAAATGGTGTTCCTTTTTTTTTTCTCCTTTTGCTCTAGAAGACTTTCCAAATGCAGGGCTTGGTAAAGAATAAAACGGGTCGTATGCTCCTTATCAATTTGATAATAATTTCGCTAAATTTATTTTAAAGAACTTATAAGATATTTTTAAAACTTATAAACTCTTACATCTTATTTTAAAAATAAGTTCTTAAAGTATTTGGATAAAATAAGATCCTGTAGCTTATAAAATATTTTTGGAGCTTATAAATTATAATTTTATTTAGTAAAAATTAGAGCTTATATATTTCTTTAAATGTAATGATGATCGAAAAAAAAGTAAAATTAATTTCATATAAATAAATATTTTTTTGAGATAGTAAAAATAGAATCTTGAAAAAAAAATATTTTTATTTTATTTTATTTTTGAGCATTAGACAATTTATAATTTATTTGAAAAAAAAGTTGGGAGAGTTCATTTTTTATTTTTTTTTATTTTTTTAGCTTATAAGCTCCTGACTAGGAGTGTTCAAAATATCCCAAAACTAACCAAAATCGAATAGAATCAAGTTGAGCCGAACCGTATATGGTTCGGTTCAATTTTCGGTTATTTATATCAAAAATTGAGTTGATTCGGTTTGGTTCAATTTTTTTCTTGGTTAAAATCCAGAAAAACCGAAAATCGAAAAGTTAAAAAATGGGAACAGTTCGGTTCTCGGCTCGGTTTAACCGAGAACTGTACCAGGAAATTTAAAAAACAAATTTAAAAGTGTAAATTGAAAACACGTTTCTAATAAGTAAAGTGCTGCCTTATGGCCCTTCTCTCTCAATTCTCGAGTGTTCTCTCAACTCTGTCTTTCTCTCTAATCTGTAACACGCTAAAGGCCCTGAATTCTCTCTCCCCACTACTCTCGCTCTAATCTGTAACACGCTAAAGGCCCTGAATTCTCTCTCCCCACTACTCTCGCCTCTCTGCCTTTCTCCGCGGCTCTGCCTGTGTCTCTCTCAACCTCTCTCCGATTCCGATAGCAGCTCATGAACAACAGCGGAGCAGGAGCGGTAGACGCAGCAGCCAACTCGATTATCGAGTAGTTTCTCTCTCTCTCTCTTCTCTCTCTATTTTTTTTTTTCAATTTTGGCTTAATGTTAGAGAAAATTTAGGTTGATACTTTGATTGGAATTGACTAATTTAAGTTGTTTGATTGCTAGAAGGTGATGGTTTTGATGGTATTATGAATTGTTAATATATTTTGTATTGAATTATTATTGAATCTTTTTGTGGCATTCTTGCGAACACTTACTGTGCAACAAATAAAAATTATGTTAAAATAATGTTAAAATGTTAAATTATTTACTTCTTGTGAAGGAAAACAATTAATTACTTAATTTAATTTGTTTAAACAGTTATTTTAAAAAAAAATTAATAATTAAATAAAACCGAAAACCGAACCGAAGCGGTTCAGTTAAACCCAATGCAAGTTCAGTTCGGTTTTTGATTCCCCAATTGGAAAACCGCATTGTGTGGTTAACCAAATCGAAAGCACTGTTTGATTTGGTTAAAACCGAACGAACACTTGTACTCCTAATAGCTTATTTTTTAAGTTTATAAGCTCATTTATTAAAAAAATTATCGAACACTTTTAAGGAGCTTAAAAGTTATCAAGCAGCTTATAAGATGTTTTTATAAGCTTGTAAGCTCAACCAAACACTCTCTTAGCCCCATCATTTAAACAGGGAAAGTAAATATTACATCTATTAACCTAAAGGAGGGAAAAAATGAAACATATCATACTGTTGCAGGGGTTGAAATATATTTAACCTAAAATTAAAGGGGTAATCGTCATTTGCCCAATTTCAGAACTAAAAGGGCAATTACCAATAATGGCCTTCATATCTATTTCATGAAACCCAATAACCACATAATGAAGCCTCAATTCGCGACCAGCACCTGGCTCTCACTGTTTCATTGGCGCCGCCGTCTGCCGCTGCTCCTCTCTGTCTCAAATCCTGTCACTATTTATGGAAAAATTTCTTTCAACAATGGAGATTATAGATTTGTTTTTGATGCATTGCAAGCTCAAGCTCAAGTTTTGGGAGCTTGGGTGATTAGAGAACGGTGCCGATTTGTGCTCACTTCTTTGTCTCCTCGTCCCATACATCATCCAGGACAAAACAGCGAATCCTAGTACAGCTTGCTGATTCCTAATTGAAAGCTCTATGTGAGGTTCGAGAGTTACCTCAAAATGAATATTGGTTTTGATTTTTTTTTGGAATTAGGCTAAATGTCCATTTTTGAAAAAAAAAAAAAGTTGTATTTTTACGGGTTTAACATCAGTGAAGATCCTGGACAATGGTAGTTTTCTTCATCCAAAGATCTAATTGTTTTGCATTTTTTGAAAAATGTATCAATTTTAACTGAGAAATTGGAAATTATTGATAAACATTGAGCTGTAGCTGTGGCCTCCTTTTCTAGATAATTCCCCGTGCATCTGCCTAATTTAATTATTTGTTTTCCATTCTGTTTTTCTAGCAAGAGAAAATGATGGTTGCCAAAATAATGTAATATGTATGTGTGTGTGTATATATATATATATATATAGGTTTGTTTTTGAATAATTGACAGTAGAAACTCTCAATTTGGAACGACATAAGCTGATCAAAATGCTTCCGCTAACCTGTCCTGGTTGGTGTATGAACGAGGATGCAAAGAAGTTGGATGATTCATTACCTTTTCATCAGGATTATTTATTTCAAGATGGCAGTACGGTTTATTTCTTGTTCGATCTGTTATGCATTGAACATAATGTTGTAACCGTTCTGGCAGCTTGTTGTTCTCTTGGTTAAGATCAAATTGATTTCATGGTTTACAGAAAGAACGAGCATTGTTCTCTGAGGTCACTTGTGTTCTTGTGGTGTGTTTATTTGTGATTCATATCTGCATTCATGCATGACCATGACTTCATGAGGAAAGAGTGTGGGGGATCCTTTTGCCCATTTGGACTGCCCAGCTTTATGGCTGCAGGTGGTCGAAACATGTGGCTTGGCTATGATTGTTGCCTTGCTCATCTGAGTAAATATAAGAACATAGTATATTGAGAATGTGTTGTTTCTCAGATCTGATATTATATGGTGGATTTTTCGTTGTCAGCGGCTTGTTGATCTTTTGATATAGTTGGTTTGATTTGAATAAGTTTGGGTGTGAAATATCCGCTCCAACTCAAGCCATTGGAATTTTATACTTTAGTTTGAGGAAAAAAATCATTTAAGTTTGATGGGCTTGAATATCATCTTAGGTGTTTTTTCCTGGTGCTGCCAATTCTATTTGTGATTGTGCCGAGCGTCTTAGATGTGAATAGACCCCTGACTGTAAAGCTAATTATTAGCTGATTCCTCATGCTCCAAAAATTTCATTGAAACCTCATAATTTCTTGTTACTTGATGCTTGTAACTTTTAACGAAGTGGCTTATATGAAACTTAATATAGGATAAGTATTAAGACAATCATTTTGCTATATGTGAACCTTGGCCAGCCACTCCATTCTTCTTTATTTCTTCCTCAGTGTGGTCCAGGTAATGGATTTGTGAGATTTCATTAGCTGATCCTTAAGTTTATATGTGTTCTAACCAATGTTCCTGTCGGAAAGAGTAGTTGTGAGAAAGCCAGAAAGAATTTTCCAGCAATCGAGCCTAGAAACAAAGATGACGTTGGAATGAAGCCTTCAGATTGGATATTGAGGAAATGCTGCGGTGATGTATGAGGGTAGAGTTGTAACTGTCTCAATAAGCTTGGTGGTTTTGCTAAGTCGGGGATGGAGGATTGGGGCAATGATGGCTGCTGATGATGTGGAAATCGGGAGTATGAAACTGTATTGCAAATCAGATGTAAGCTGAGCGTAAATATTTCAGGCCAAGTGAATAATTAAGAGGAATAATTTTATACACATTGCATAAATATATATTATAAAATAGTAGATAACATTATTTTGGAACAGGGGAGCTTATCCGGCTGATTTGGGGCAAGAGTGAAAGCTTCTCTGAAGGTGGAATAGTTTGAGCAATTGAACGAAGAAAGCTTGCTGATATGTTGCAATTTGTTTGTTATTTTGTATTTCCTATTTCTGGAAATTAATAGGGGTTGGATTACATGATATGTGGTGTAAAGGAGCTAATTAATTTTAAATTAAAAACTATTTTTAAGTCATTGAAATCTTATGCGAAATTTAACCCTTGTGCGGTTAAAATCAACATTTGCAACTGATGAAGCGGATGTGGATGTCAAAATACAAAATTTTCTTAACAGTAAAGACGCATAATTTCCTAGAATTATATGATTTGATTCGACTTTTACAAACAACATATTCATAATTGTTTCATTGACAAATAAACATTTTAATGATTATTTCCTTAATCGCTTCCTAAAAAAAAACCCTTAATCAATCTTCTAGACTCCAATAGCCATAACTTTTTACAGATTCATATATATATATATATATATATATATATATATAGATAGAAAGGTAGGTATGCAAGTACGAAAAAGAAGAAATTTATGCCAATAATCGTATCATAAGTCCTTTTTTTTTTTTTGCATGATTTACAAAATATATATTTTAAAAGTAAAACAAAATTGTGATTTCTATAAAAGATATAATGAGAAAAATAAATTATTGGACGAAACAACAATTATTTTTGAATAGTTTTAGAAAGGAACTATTTTTAATTATCTTTTTATTATAGGAATACTCACAAAAACATAAGAAAAATTTTCCACACGTCAAAAAAGTGTCGAAACGTTGTTGATAGCCTCCGACATGACATCAAAAGTATCAAATTTATTTAATTTTTGGATATGTTACTTGGCGCGTCGGATACATATTGTATCTGATGCTCTACGATTCTAATTTTAGGAGTGTTTGTGCATAATAATATTTTCACTATTTTGTTAATGGCTTGGAAAATGGGTAATAAACTCTCAAAAAAAAAAAAGAAAAGGAAAATATGTAAGAAGATAATTCTCTATTGTATATTTATTTGTATGTAAATTTCTTTTTATCCATTGTGTATTTTTGTTTGAATACAGTTTTTACCTCCCCAAAAAGGGCCTCTTTCCCTCCAAAATTTCAAAAATCACAAAATATAATCTAGACCGTTCAATGTCATCTCATGAACATGTAAGAAGCTCGATCCGCGACAGTCGAAGCCAACCTCAATTATCAATAAAAACTCCACCTCAAAGAACCCAAAAATCTCATCTCATTAGATCCTACTCTCCTCTCCCCAAAGCTGAGAAAAAGCCAGCAGAGAAGAAGCCTAAGGCCGGGAAGAAACTACAAGAAGAAAAAGAGTGGAGACCTACAAGATCTACATCTTCAAAGTGCTGAATCAAGTCCACCCCGACATTGGGATCATGAACAGCTCGAGAAACTGGCCCAGGAGGGGACCAAGGCGGTCACTAAATTCACTAGCTGTTAGTGGGATTTTCTCCTAGGCTTTCTTCTTTCTTTATTTTCTACTTTTTGTTAATTTGATTTTAGATTTAAGGTGAACTAGGATCTATGTATCATTTGAATGTTGTAAAGTGAACATTGCTATAATTTGGATGCAAACAGTCAATTTCAACCTAATGCTAATTATTATTTAAACAATTATTTCTAAATTGCATCATGATTACTGTTGGCACTAAAAATTGGGATAAATTACTAATTAATAGCCCAAGCAAATTAGCTATTAAATTAGGTTCCAAATTTAAGTCCATACGAAATTTGGGCTTCATGAATTGGATGATCCAAAATAAATAATAAATTTTATTTTTGGATTAGTTAATTGGGCCAAAGTATTTAAGTGAGCCCATCAAGTGTAAATGCATGTCCAATAGTCTCCAAATCCAAATTCAAGCCCAAGCCCAAGAAGGAAGCATAAATGTTAAAAAAAACCTATCTTGTGCCTATAAATAGAGGCACTCGGGTTCACAAAAAGGGGAGAAAAAATCAAACAAAACACTCAAATTCCGAGCTTTTGCCACGACAAAGTGTTGCCACTACTAAGGCCCGACATCTTTCCTCGAGGCATCAAATTCTCACCAAGCGATTTAAGAACAAGCTTTCAGCCCTCGAATCGAAGTTTCAGAGAGAAGAATCAGATGATTAATATATTTTCTTCAGAGATTATAACCACACATATTCAAATTCAAATATTTCATTATCTATATTTTTCCTCGTCTTGTAATTTATTGTAGACGCGAAAATTGTGTGAACAAATTTTGGCACGCCCAGTGGGACCTCTCTGCCTCTCATCTCTTCTTCGCTCGTGAAATTCAAGTCGTCATCTTTGACATCTCTATGGCGCCCAAGAGAAACCAAGTTGGCCTGAACAAGAAAAACGCTGTTGGCATTGTGACCGACATCACCCAATCCTCCAATGTGGTTAGAATTGGTGACTCTACTCCTTCTGATAGTTCAAATCCGTCCAGTGCAAAAGGGGTCGATTCTAAGTTATCTTTTTCCACCAAAGCGCCTACTGGCAACTGGAGCAGTGATTATGGAAGAGCAAATCGCCCAAATGGCCCAGGCGGTTGCCAATCAGCAGAAGATGGTAGAAGATAAAGACCTTCAAATTGCACAACTCATGAACAAGGTAGACCATCCTAACATCGGGGAATCTAGTAACAATCGTCAGTACTCTCCCAAACTTGCCGCAAAAAGGAAGCAAGTTGATGAGATTTCTTACAAGCCAGATTTTGTGCAGAAACCTACTCATTCTGCAACTTCCATTGCTACATTATCTATTCAGCAACTGCAAGAGATGATTGCAAATACGATTAAAACTCAGTAGGACAGACCTACTCAAAATGCGGTCACGTATTCTAAGCCATACACCAAAAGGGTTGATTCTCTAAGAATGCCGATCGGATACCAGCCGCCCAAGCTTCAATAGTTCGATGGAAAAGGTAACCCCAAACAACATATTGCTCATTTCGTAGAAACATGCAATAACGCAGGAACCTATGGTGATCTCCTCGTCAAACAATTTGTGCGGTCACTTAAGGGGAATGCTTTCGATTGGTAAGTCGACCTAGAGCCGGAATCCATTGATAGTTGGGATGAGATGGAAGGGGAGTTCTTGAATCGCTTTTATAGTACCCGTCGTATCGTGAGCATGATTGAGCTCACCAACGCGAAGCAGTGGAAAGACGAGCCAGTGGTTGATTATATCAACTGATGGCGTGCACTAAGCTTGAATTGCAAAGATAAGCTTTCGGAAGTTTCGGCAATAGAAATGTGCATTCAAGGGATGCACTGGGGACTCCTTTACATCTTGCAAGGGATCAAGCCCAGAAGTTTCGAAGAATTGGCCACCCGCGCTCACGACATGGAGTTAAGCATTGCCAATCACTGGACCACATTTCTAGGGGAGGATCAAAAGAGAGAAAGGAAAGATCTGCGGAGAAATGAGAAGCCTAATAAAGCATTGGTCAAAGAGTCCTTGGCCATTTAGGCTACAATGGGCAAAGTTCCTTCGAGTGATAAAAGGAGTGAGAAACTCATAAATCAAAACGAACTAGCGGATAGATGTCGACCTACACTAAAAGAGTTGCAGGAAAAAGGTTACCCTTTTCTTGATACTGATGTGCCACATATCTTTAACGAGTTGCTGGAAAGGAAGTTGATTGAGCTACCAGAACCGAAGCGCCCTGAAGAGAGTGGGAGGTGAATGATCCCAAGTACTGCAAGTATCATCAGGTAGTTAGTCATCCTATTGAGAAGTGCTTCATGGTCAAGGAAAAGACAATGGCGTTGGCCAGAAATGGAAAGATAATTCTTGATAGTGAAGATGTTGCTGATGCAAACGTCACTGACATCTCAAACACTGCAAGTGGTGCATATGTTTCTCAAGGCAAGAAAAACGGCTTTGCCACAAACGAGTACATGATACTTTAGTTTGGGCAGTCAGACTCAGTCTTGATAAAGAATTCGGTTGTTAAAGAAGTCACTGTGCAAGAAAGCAACTCTTCAAGTGAAGACGAAGGCAATGGAGAATGGATCCTTGTGACGTGCCGATGAGGGCAAAGGAAACACATTAAGCAATTCCATCCCTGGGTAAAACAAGAATTGCATCAATCCCAGTATGCCCAACCAAGTTTGAAAGAAAATTTTAAACGTTTTTCGAAATCGCCGAAGAGCACCCAACGATATCCAACAACTTTAGGAGAATTCTTTCCAGCTAAGTTCTTCGAGGGAAAAGTCTACACCGTGCATACTACATCTCAGGAGGATGAGAACCAACAATCTGCTTCTTGTTGCACCGCTATGGCCTTCTCGGATGAAGATCTTTTGTTGGGATCAAGACCGCATAATAGACCGCTCTTCGTTACTGGATTTATACAAGAATAGAA